>JANEHU010004527.1:0-12419 GCA_027563435.1 Nasonovia ribisnigri
ATTGACATTCAACGTTGTTAACCAGGTAGGCAATGCGACTGCGTCGGATAGCGGACAATGTTAATTTTTTGCAGTTGAGAACGCGAAATAAGTGGTAATGCGACTGCATAGCGTTTTATACCATAAGTTTAAAATAAAATATTATCTAAATCTACGTTTTTCTATTTATTACTTTGGTCACGGTTAGGTATATCAAATTATTATCATTGTTATCATTAAATATTTAGTGCCCGCTTGGAGGTTTAGCTTTTATGACTACTAACGACTACCTCCACTGCTAGGCGTACCGAACAAACTCACTAAATGACTCCGTATGGTTAGGGTTGAGCAAAAGAGAACAGGTGAGCACAGGTGTTTTAATAAATGAACGAAACCAATAACAACGTAGTTTACGTCAAAATCGGCGATTTTATTATTCACAAAATAATCAACAAAACAAAAATCAAATGGTACGATAGGGCGCACACGTGGTTATGCCAAAAAACCGTTTACAACGGCAATGTAAGTTAATATGCAACTTACAAGCAGTATCTGAAGCACAGATTATGTTATGAAAATGTCTAGAAACATGTCTTTCTATCTCCTAACCTTCCTAAAACCTAAATTTTTAAATTTGAACGATGATGGATGATCCTTCCCCATAGAAATCAAAATTAGTAAAAAGAAATATACAATTTTTTTGCAGTCCTCTAAATTTCAAAGCATACTTTTGAATTTCTCTTGAGTCTCAACGCTTTGATGCGGTGTTGCACAAACAATTTATTAAATTTAATGGACCAATCGTGTGCCACGTAAAACCTTTTATAAGGGACCATTAGCTCACTATCTAGTGCACTATTAGTGCAACCCGGCACTATAGTAATTTTATATTAAGTTATAGTTTTGCCTTTAAAACTAAAAACAATATTACTGCTAATTTTGTAAAACGCCGAAAAAATGGACTCTCAACAAAAATGTAGCTAAATAACATTTTATGCCTACAGAGTTTCTTGTCATTAGCTTTATAGATTTAAATACTCTGAATATTATTGTATTTTGAATTATGCAATAAAAATTAATGGTCTCATCCAAAGAAGTAAGCAAATTAAAAACTGATGTCGATATCATATTATAATATCTATATCATCTACGACAAACGACAATCCTGGTCATTCGTCGGAGACGATTCGCAGTTCTAATAATTTCAAAGAACAAAAAAAAATTAATAGGCCAACAATGAACAGACAAGTCGTTAAACAGTAATATTGTACCTATACAACATTTATTCATATATTTCATTCTGCTCAAGTTAATTTCATAAAAAATCTCGATACTATTATTTCAGTGCGAGATGAAGACGGATGAAGAAATAGCAGTTCCTTGATATGGAATCTGTACTCTAGATATGGCACTCCTATATCTAACCCCAAGAGTCGACATATTCGTAAGATTGATTACCTATTCTTTAGGGGCTTACATTTACGTTTTACTCTTAAAATCAATATTTATTGCCACGGTTAATCTGATATTCGGGTGACGTAGATGCATATTTTACGTGCGTATAAAATACGTAAGCTCAGGTGACGACGGCACACACAGGTCGTAGAATATAATAATAATATATTAATACAATTAATTATAAATTGTGTTGAACATGCCACACACAGGCGTTTTCATGTCTAGGAAAATAAAAGCTGAAAATTAGTTAATAGTATAAGTATTTTGAAAATTGCATTGTGTAGGTGTGTATAGAAAAAAATAATGAACAAATACATTATGATGGATTTTGTATTAAATTTACAAGGTTTTTTGAAGATAACATATTTTTATTAATATCTAACGGAAATAAACGAAAGAAATTTAAAATATTCTTGAATAGCTTAATATCAAAATAAGTGGGTAACTGGGTGACGCTCTGCTGTACAGACGGTTACAAGAGGGACACTGTAATGTATTGTGTTAAATTTAAACTCAATGATGTTGTATAGGTACCTATTAAGAGGTAGGTAATTTCATTGTATACGAAAAACAATTTTCGTACTTGGATATTTTAACCTAAATTTTTTTAATAAAAATAGAAAAAATTATAAGAAATCTTGTATTCAATTTTCAAATCTTAGTTATAAAAAAAAAATTAATAATCGAAAAGGTTATATGGCTATAAATAGCACAACATGTGTCAAAATAATTTCTGGTGTATAGAAAATGCTAATATAAACATTAAATGAAAACTTCATGTATCTACGGACTACAGAACATATTTTAGTTACCTACACTTACACAGAGTACCATAATCGATTTTACCGAAAACCAATTTTGTGTAAAAATACCAGTTTTTTTTTGTTTATGCATTATAAATTTAGACTTCCCGAATGCATCTACAAAATTCAATTTCCCATCGGAAAATAAAAGATACTGAAGTTAAAAATCAAAGCTACAGATTAAAAATTAGAAAAACACATCATTCTAATCACACATGATTATAAAATATAAAATATACCAGATACAATTAAAATTAACATATTAAATACCTGATTATTATTAATTTTAAATTAGACGGTATTCGGTGAAATTTTTGGATTGGAATTTTATAAATCTAGTTGGTATAGTCGGTAAATGTACTGTCGATTTGATGTGTTTATTATAAACCTGTAAATTAACTCTAAAAACCAGAAATTACAATTATTTATTATCACAGTTTTACTTAAAGATTCATAAAAATAAATACGCCTATATGCTTCTAGTATCTATACACCATCAAATTGTTCCTAAACACGGAACTGCTCGATGTAAAAAGTTGCATTTTATTAGATCCGTGGATTCATCATATTTACGTATAATATAATATCTATAATATATATTCTATGGCAATTGTCTCAATCGATGCGAATGACATGGTCGATGAAACATTTTAGTATTTTATTAAACGAAACTGACATGAACAAAAAATATACCGCGTTTCGTATGGTGTTATTTTTCACAAATTACAAAATTTTCAGATATGTATCTTGAGCGTTTTCAGAGTAACGTCGTAGCTTAGTGTACACGTCACGGATTCCGACGAATGCCGAAAGAATCGATGTTTAAATGTAAGTTTGTTTTTTATTTATTTGATTTTCAAATTTACTTCTAAAAGTTAAATTAAATATTTAATGTCACTAAAAATGTGCTATCCAAGTGTTGTAGACGAATATTTTAGTTCCTAGTTCGAATAATATAAACGCCGTAATTTATTGTAATCAGATTTATTTTTATTTTCTTAAATACAATGTATCAACAATTATTAATTAATATCTACCTATAATTGATTGAAATAAAATAAACTTTAAACTTAAAGATTTAAATTTAAATTATAGACTTTAATAAATAATATTGTGTTTAAAGTACCTACCTATAATTTATTTTACGATTAGGCATGTGTACAGTACCTTTAACAGCAGGCTAGTAACTTAAATTCATTTTTCCAAAATATTAAATTTAAATATGTCATCGTGTATATAAATTATAATGATATACCTACTCTAAAGATTTTATATATCTACGAATATTATTTTAAAATTACAACAAAATAACTAAATTTGTTATTCTTGGAACTATATATAAGAATCTTTGTTTATTGCAAAAAAAGTTGAATATCTTAACAACTTAGCAATTTGTAAATTTTTTATTTGATAAATCTTTAAATGGAACTTTAAATACTTATAAAAAAAAAATCGTCCCTACTGATATTTATTATTTCTCAACTGTTATTATAACTTCTTGTATTACATTGTCATATGGCAAACAAAGAAAATGCGTTGTACGAATATCTGACTACAAAATATTATGTAAATGTAAAAGAATATGATATGATTTATCAATAGAGTATAGACCGTATACTTACTTTTTTTTTTTATTGAGCTTAAGTCCTGCAATTATGGCCATTACCCACGGTTAGTTGAAACACGTTTTTGTATGAGTGGCAAGGACTCGTTGCTAAAAATCCCGGCTGGTCACCCATCCGGGAACTAGCAACGCCGGCCGATACGTACACTCAGAGCGTTTCCGCAATTGACTGTACACACCGCGCCATACCAAACCATTAGACCGTATACTCTATAGGTAGGTACCGAGTATATAAGTTCTATGGATTTATCATATTAAATCGTCTATGGCAATCGCCAATTGTCGACATTCGTCGGAGACGATTAACGATTCTAATAATTTCAGTGAACAAAAAAAATAAAATAAGCCAACAATAGACAGTACGTTAAACATAATGTTATCATCTTAAAATATACCTTATATTTTATAACACGAACCCTCACATTTTGTTACGTTCAGTTTATTTTCATTAAATATTCGATACTTTACAGTTTTAGTTCTGAGCGAGATGAAGACGGATGAAGATAGCCGTTTCTTCAGGACCGGTGAATATACTGTATACGTCTGCACTGCTAGGTTTCACCGGAAGAGTCGATGTTTACGCGTAAGTTTGTTTTCATATTATTTTGGGGTTTAAATTTACTTATTAGAGTTAAATTAAATATTTATTTCTACGTATTAAATGCCAAAAGTATAAATATAAATTAAATTAAGAATAATTAAAACACATTTTGTGAAAGGAACAAGATTACTCTTAACATTCGATGGTCGAAATTATGACGAATTTTGAAGAAATTTTAACTTTAAATGTCTATAAAAAAATTCGTTCCAATGTATTTTTAATATTTTTCAATTGCTATTGTTATAATATATCAAGAGCCCTGTATAAAATTTTCATGATTTTTGGCCCGAAAAATAAAAATAGGTGTATAGAAATGCTAATATAAATACATTCAGTGAAGTTTTATAAGTATCTACAGTTATTCATTTTTGAATTACAACAAAATTAGATAATCGCTACATATGAGAAATCGAGGTGGTAAAAATATAAATTCAAACGCTCATTTGACTTGGTATCTATTGGTTTTTTTTGTTTTTTGATAAACTTAACAAAACTTATGAGAAATCATGTGTTACATTTTCAAATCTTAGATTTAAAAAGTAAATTTTTTATGAATTTCTATCTAAAAATAGTTTGCACATTGTCGTGATTTTTACGTATTTTGTCAATATTTAAACTTTAAAAAAAATTTGTGACAACAGATTTTAATATTTTTCATATATTAATGTAACAATATATTAAGAGCCTTGTATTAAATTTTCAAGTTTTTTACCCCACAAATAAAGTTTTATAGAAATATATAGAAAAAGAACCTAAAAAAATTGGAAAATGAAAATGTCCGGTAACAGCTCAAAATATATCAGAATATTTTGAAAATGCTAGGGTGTGTAGAAAATATAAGCACAATAGTATACAACAATACGTATATAAGCATTCGGTCAAAATGTCATGTATATACAGTCATTTCTTTTAGAGTTACTTCAAAAACCAAAATCGATTTGGTCAAAAATCGGTTTTTCGTAAAAATTGCCGTTTTTTCCTTAAATTTGTCATTTGTTTCTCTCGGCGCTCATGAAAACTACTGGGAAATGTTTACCCCTCAAAGTACCATCAAGATTCACTTTCCTATCAGAAAAGCTACTATTGAAGAAAATTGAAGTATTTTCCTGCCCTAAAAAGGTGATGACAGACACAAAAATAAAAAATTAATAAAAATTAAATAAAAAATAATAAAAAAAAAAACACACATCATTGTAAAATCAATACATTCATCACTCCACTCAGAATCTAATACAAACTAACAACATAATATAATAGTTAGATAGGTATAATACAAATTAAACATTATTTATACAATATATAATATGTGTAACGTGTAGGTCATAAGAATTAAGAATATTGTTGAACATTTTACTGCAGGCTACATGTTATTTCAGAGATGGTATTCGTCAGTGAAAATTTTCCAACTAGGAATAATAATGTATTATTATAAGCAGATGAATAGCGTGTAAACGTTGCAGTATTTCGAAGACTAAGTTGTATATCAGATTTTGGTTCGGACACAGGGTATGTACCTATTTATTTTTTCAGTAGTTTTCTTTTTTATCAGGTATTGTTCATTGATCAGGGTGTGTATTGCCCTAAACTTTTTAAATTATTTTTATTTTAACTTCTGGTATAATAACACTATTCCAGCCATGAATAAAGTCGTGATAAAAATTAGGAAATTAGTCAGGTACGATATTTTTAAGTGTAGGTTAGTGGAGTGAGAATAGCAGTTGCGAGAGGTTGTGAAAGAGTTTGTGAGAGAGGTTATGAGAGAGGTTGTGAGAGAGATGAGAGAGGTTGTGAGAGAGGTTTTGAGAGAGATTGTGAGACAGGTAGTGAGACAAGTTGTGAGAGAAGTTTTGAGAGAGGTTGTGAGAGAGGTTTTGAGAGAGGTTGTGAGAGAGGTTTTGAGAGAGATTGTGAGACAGGTAGTGAGACAAGTTGTGAGAGAGGTTGTGATAGAGATTGTGAGGAGGTTTTGAAAGAGGTTGAGAGTGTTATAAATGTTGGGGGAAAGGAGGAAAGAGGGGTGAGAGGAGAGAATAATATTTAAATATTATCTTTCATTGTTATGTTTACAATATTGAATACATATATAGTTAGTAGGAAATGATCATTGGAAACCTTGCGAGTTGTGATGGAAGTCGTCAATCATCACTATAGCGTCAACTAACCATATAAGTTTATCTAACTTACCTTCTTATGAGATAGGATAGAATAAAAAGATCGGTTGCCGGTTAGGATGTCAGCGCACTATTCCATATTTGACCCACGCACAAACAAACAAAAAAATAATAATAATAAGTTATGTCTAGGTTGTAAAAAAATAAAAAAATAAAAATTTAACAAATATTTTAATATTTGAAGTACTAAAATATGCAAAATATGAACTACAAACAAAAATTCATAAAAAAAATAAGAAAAATTCAGACATGTACGAAAAGATAATTTTTAAGTTAAGTCAAGGTAATAAAATTTTTTAAAAAAAGTTTATGAAATAATTAATATCAAAGTATAACAAAATGCAAAATATTCAATTAAAAAAAATGCAAAAAATTATTATAAAAATCCAAAGACAGACAAGAAAATAATAATTTAAGTTTAATTAATAATCAAATGTATGATTTATTAATACTTAAATTATCATGTGAAATATTCAATATATTATATAATACAAAAAATTAAATTAAAAAATAAACTTTAATCCCGGCCACTGGCCACTGATACACCTTAAGTATCACAAAATGTAAAATATCCACTACAGAAAAAGCATACAATTCTAAGAAAAATCAAGAGAAAAAAAAAAAAGTAAAAAAAAGTTTATGATTTGTTAATACTTTAAGTTATAAAGTTTAAAAAATATCCAATACCAAAATAATAATTTAAAATTATTAGAGAAATCTAAAGGCACACAAAAAAAAATAATAATAATTAAGTATAATTAATAAAAAAATGTGTAATTTATTAATTTTTAAATTATCACAATATGCAAAATATTCAAAATATATAATAAAAAAAAATAATATTTAATTCCAGCACTGGAAAAAATAATAATTCATTAGTGAAAGAGTTATATAATACTAAAGTTGGGTAATGGTTAAATTCAATCTAAGAACACTCACCCAGTGACGGTTCTTGCGCTCGGCTAGGCTGTGTGAGCATTAATAGTCGAAAAAATGAAAATAGTTGTGGGGGAGGCTATTACAAGTTTTGGCATGCTAAGCCTCTCTTAGCCACCCCCTAGTTGTGCGTGGGTCAGAGAGAGAAATAAGTGGTGCGCAAAAATCAGACATCCTATTAAGTGTCATCAAGTTGATGAAGCCGTTGATTGTTGACATTTAACATTAACTGTGGTCGGTATGATTGGAAGTAAATATAATTACTAATAAGTAGAGCGAGGATTTATATGCATTAAAAACCAACCAAATATGCGCTAAAAAATTCCTAAATATGCATAAATATAAGCACTCAAATGTCGAAATATGCACGAAAAATAAAAAATATGCAAAAAAAAAATTAGCAAAAGAAATTTAAAAAATTTAATTAATACAATATATTTATTTAAAAAAATTATGGAACCCAACTATCAATACTTATCTACTTTTCTTAATTATTTCTTTTTTAAAACCAACTTTATAAAATATTTATTTATGAAAAAATATATTACTGAAATTAATATTATTATAAATTATATAAAACCATGAACTATTGACTTATTTTAGCATGTCCCATGTCTCACTGTCCATAATATAGGTAATTCAATATTTTTCGCTTAATAATTTCTGTTAAAATACTAGGAAAATGTAATAAGTATAATTGCTAAATTTGAGCTTTTACTTATAATATATTCATAAAAAATTATAATGGAAGGCTAGGCACCGTTATTTCACATAAAATAGGTACATTTGGAGTTTAATTTATTACTAATATAATATTCTAGTTTTGATTGGCTGAGTGTAACTATTGTCTATTTGTAGGCTTAGGTACACTAAATCAAAATCAATAATATTGGTGAGAAGTACTATCTGGAGTGGTGGTGAATCTTTTCACGAAACAAGTCTCTGTTTTTAATTTTTAATTAAGGTAATATTGACTTATTAAAGTTGATGAAGAATATTTATAATGACAATATTATGTTACTGCACAGTTCACACAGTCTCTCTTTCAAATTATGCCGTCTGCAAGATATTAATCTTTAGTATTTAAATTGATTGAGAATTTCACATTTATCGAAAAGAGACGTATCCGGTCGCCTTATTAGGTCGAGCTGTCAAGCGACTGTTATCTATAATAAAAAAATAAAGTTGTGCGGGGCCACGCTCGAAACAAAGAGACGCTCTGAGTGTACTTATCGGCCGGTATTGCTAGCTCCCGGATGGGTGACCACCCGGGATTTTTAGCAACAAATCCTTGCCATACATAAACACAATTATTTTAAACAATCTTTTCTCAACCATATAAACAACCTACAAAAAACAAATAAGGTTAATGCCCATAATTCAAAATTATTAGGTAAATATATGTCATATACTTTAGTCACAATCTTGTGCGAACGATATCGTCTTCTATTTTCCCTAACTGTACAAATCCTAAAAATCAATGAAATCAGAAATATTGTTACAAAAGAGAGACTGTCGTGACTTGATTTATAATTTTGTCTTAATTTTTTCTGTTGAGAATCTGGGCTTTTAATATCAGAGGATGGAGAAAGACATGCGCTTTTGTATCATAAGTAGAAATATTTGTTCACGCTGTGTGACCAAAACCACCCTCCAGAGAATGCTTCAATATTGGTCTAAAATAAAATTATTGGAATAGGTACGTTATAAAGTTGCTCCAAATTTCAAAACTTTCCTTGATTAAATGATCAGCTGAAATTAATACCCACTTGTGAGACGGAGACGATACATGCTGATAAATAATTAATATAATTATGACTTTTCCGCCATCCCCCGCCCAGGCATAGCAGAAACCTTCGGGTGCCCAATCAAAATTCTGCCAAAAAAAAAAATAAAAAATAATGACTTTTACAATATTTACTTTCAAGTTGTGATCACAGTTATTGTGTCAACCTTAGATCATATACCATGAATGGCCCTTATCCCGATAATGTGTAGCACATATTAGCGACAATGGTCTCTGACTAAATATATATTGAATTGATATCGATCAAAAAAAAAATGTCAGAGACCTACGAGTATACCTACCTTATATGTGCTTCAAATTGTTTACACGGGTAAACTGGCCATGGTATATGATCTAAGGTGTTCTAAGGAGTCAATAATCAACGGCTCAACTTGATAAAAAAACACTTAAGTTCGGCAACCAACTCAGGATCTTTTTATTCAAAGTGTCCTAATAAGTCATGAGGAGGTTAGTTAGGTAAACCTATGGTTAGTTAAAGCTATGGTGATGATAGACGGCTGTCATCACTGGTCGTGAGCTTTGCAATGTTCTTATCCTACTAACTATTAAGGTATTCGATATTGAACACATAACAATGAAAGAAAATATTTAAATATTATTTGTGAGGCTGGGTTAGGATAGGCATGGGTAGGGTAAAATATTAGAACCTAACTAATCATCATAATTTTTAACCACGGTGTAAAGCGCGACCGAGTAGTGTTGTACCAGTATAATTAAAAACTTTAAATACCGCCAATCCTAATTAATTATTTCTTTAACACGAAATATTATAAAAATTAATTTTAATATATTATAACAAAATATAAGTATAAAATTTAATTAGGATCGACGGTATTTGGGATGTTTTTGACATTTTAATTTTTTTCTAAATTTAATTTTCTTAAATATTAATGATTTACTTATATAGATTTTTTAAACATAAACATCCAGGTGCCGTATTAATTTTTTTCTAAATTTAATTTTCTTACTCCCTTAAAGTAGTTGCCTGCGGGCTCAAACTTTCCCCTTCAAAATTTTTTATCAGATTATATAATATTAATGTTTTTTTTTTAAAAATTTTACAACCAGTTGCCATATTAATTTTTTTTTTCTCACTCCTTAGAAAGTATTTGCCTGCGGGCTTAAACGATCCCCATCATAATTTTTTTTCTAAATTTAAATATAAATATATTTACTTATATAGATTTTTTAAACATAAACATCCAGGTGCCATACTAATTTTTTTTCTAAATTTAATTTCCTTACTCCTTAAAAAGTATTTGCCTGCGGGCTCAAACGTTCCCCTTCAAAATTTTTTTATCAGATTATATATTATTAATGATGTTTTTTAAAAATTTTAAAACCTGCAGTTGCCATATTAATTTTTTTTTTCTCACTCCTTAAAAAGTATTTGCCTGCGGGCTTAAACGATCCCCTTCATAATATTTTTTCTAAATTTATATATCAACGATTTATTTATATAGATTTTTTAAACATAAACATCCAGGTCCCATACTAATTTTTTTCTAAATTTAATTTTCTTACTCCTTAAAATGTATTTGCCTGCGGGCTCCCACTTACCTCTTCCATATTTTTTTTTATCAATTTAATTCTTGTAGATAATTCTAAACCAAATTTGAAAGATCATAAACCTAGTGCATATAACTTTTTTCTAAATTAAATTTTCTTACTCCTGAAAAAGTATTTGCCTGCGGGCCCAAACGTTCCCCTTCAAAATTTTTTTATCAGATTATATATTATTAATGACTTTTTTTTTAAATTTTACAACCTGGTGCCATATTAATTTAATTTTCTCACACCTTAAAAAGTATTTGCCTGCGGGCTCAAACGATCCCCTTCATAATTTTTTTTCTAAATTTAAATATTAACGATTAACTTATACAGATTTTTTAAACATAAACATCCAGGTGCTATATTAATTTTTTTCTAAATTTAATTTTCTTACTCCTTAAAAAGTATTTGCCTGCGGGCTCAAACGTTCCCCTTCAAAATTTTTTTATCAGATTATATATTATTAATGATTTTTTTTAAAAATTTTAAAACCAGTTGCCATATTAATTTTTTTTTTTCTCACTCCTTAAAAAGTATTTGCCTGCGGGCTTAAACGATCCCCTTCATAATTTTTTTTTTAAATTTATATATCAATGAATTATTTATATAGATTTTTTAAACATAAACATCCAGGTCCCATACTAATTTTTTTCTAAATTAAATTTTCTTACTCCTTAAAAAGTATTTGCCTGCGGGCTCAAACGTTCCCCTTCAAAATTTTTTTATCAGATTATATATTATTAATGATGTTTTTTAAAAATTTTAAAACCAGTTGCCATATTAATTTTTTTTTTCTCACTCCTTAAAAAGTATTTGCCTGCGGGCTTAAACGATACCCTTCATAATTTTTTTTCTAAATTTATATATCAACGATTTATTTATATAGATTTTTTAAACATAAACATCCAGGTTCCATACTAATTTTTTTCTAAATTTAATTTTCTTACTCCTTAAAATGTATTTGCCTGCGGGCTCCCACTTACCTCTTCCATATTTTTTTTTATCAATTTATTCTTGTAGATATTTCTAAACCAAATTTGAAAGATCATAAACCTAGTGCATATAACTTTTTTCTAAATTAAATTTTCTTACTCCTGAAAAAGTATTTGCCTGCGGGCTCAAACGTTCCCCTTCATAAAAAATTTTTATCAATTAAAATATTAATGATTTACTTATATACATTTCGTTTGAATATAAACATCTTGGTGCCATATTAATTTTTTTCTAAATTTAATTTTCTTACGCCTTAAAAAGTATTTGCCTGCGGGCTCAAACGTTCCCCTTCAAAATTTTTTATCAGATTATATATTATTAATGATTTTTTTTTTTAAATTTTACAACCTGGTGCCATATTAATTTAATTTTCTCACACCTTAAAAAGTATTTGCCTGCGGGCTCAAACGAATCCCTTCATAATTTTTTTTCTAAATTTAAATATTAACGATTAACTTATACAGATTTTTTTAAACATAAACATCCAGGTGCCATA
>JANEHU010004528.1:0-55507 GCA_027563435.1 Nasonovia ribisnigri
ATAGACATTCACCACTTTTAACCCTAACAAGTACAAGTTTAATTATAAAAAAAATAATTTTACAAAAAACACTATATACTACTTATATTACTTTACATAGTATTGTGGATGATAACAATTTCTTTTACAAAATAAAAGGGACGTTTTGAGAAGAAAAAAATAACAGTTTTTTAAGACATAAAACAAATACTATGTGCTAAGGAGCTAGTTGTAAGAATACATATAGAATAGGTGAGTAATATATCTAAAAGGGTGTGTAACATGAAATTGTAATTACATGAAACTTAATTTATAATTAGAACAAAAGTTAGTGTAGTACATCTTAATAAACCTACACAGATACATATTGGTGGCTCAAAAATAAATATAGTTGACAATGCTGCAGGTATTGACTACCACCTAATTTACACAACAGCATTGTAGACTTTAAAAACAGGTATACATACCAAGTTGTTGTATAAATTACGCAGGAGTAATACACTAAGATAAGAGGGGAATATTATTATTTAAATATTGGTTTTATGTAAAAATTTTATATTTTAAAACTATGAAATTTATTGAATTAAACATATATATTTACCTGTGGTGGTTTATTGAACTCTGTTATAATTAAATTTGTCCTATGAAATAAGAAAAATTATACAACTATTTTTAAATGACTAATAAATAATTTCCGATACTAAAAAACTAAATTCATACCAGTACTTTTCATAGTATATTTGTCTTCTGCATCAGTTTTACATTTGTCAGTTATCAATTCACTTGCTGTGGTGATGACAATAATCAAGCAGTTGATCTTATTGTTGAAAAGATATTCATTCATTTTGATATAAAAATACCAGATCTTCTATCTGCAAACAGAATTTACATCTATTTAACATTCTATACCTTTAACAATAAGTAGTATTTTTGTTGGTAAATAACTATTCATTTATGATATGATATGATGTATTTTGTTTAAACAATATGGTTCTGTGTCATAATAATTATCTTCTTCAACTGTAAGGGTTTGAATAGTGAATATATGATAGTAGAACCTTACAGACATTCTACTATGTACCAAAAGTACTATAATTAGTTGAAGGTCTAGGAATTAAGAGTCCATATCAATGCTACCATTTGCATTAGGTATAGCTGTATACACATTCACCACTTTTAACTCTAACAAGTACAAGTTGAATTATAAAAAAAATAATTTTACAAAAAACACTATATACTACTTATATTACTTTACATAGTATTGTGGATGATAACAATTTCTTTTACAAAATAAAAGGGACGTTTTGAGAAGAAAAAAATAACAGTTTTTTAAGACATAAAACAAATACTATGTGCTAAGGAGCTAGGTGAAAGAATACATATAGAATAGGTGAGTAATATATCTAAAAGGGTGTGTAACATGAAATTGTAATTACATGAAACTTAATTTATAATTAGAACAAAAGTTAGTGTAGTACATCTTAATAAACCTACACAGATACATATTGGTGGCTCAAAAATAAATATAGTTGACAATGCTGCAGGTATTGACTACCACCTAATTTACACAACAGCATTGTAGACTTTAAAAACAGGTATACATACAATGTTGTTGTGTAAATTACGCAGGAGTAATACAGTAAGATAAGAGGGTCATATTATTATTTAAAAATTGGTTTTATGTAAAAATTTTATATTTTAAAACTATGAAATATAATGAATTAAACATATATATTTACCTGTGGTGGTTTATTGAACTCTGTTATATTGAAATTTGTCCTATGAAATAAGAAAAATTATACAACTATTTTTAAATGACTAATAAATAATTTCCGATACTAAAAAACTAAATTCATACCAGTACTTTTCATAGTATATTTGTCTTCTGCATCATTTTTACATTTGTCAGTTATCAATTCACTTGCTGTGGTGATGACAATAATCAAGCAGTTGATCTTATTGTTGAAAAGATATTCATTCATTTTGATATAAAAATACCAGATCTTCTATCTGCAAACAGAATTTACATCTATTTAACATTCTATACCTTTAACAATAAGTAGTATTTTTGTTGGTAAATAACTATTAATTTAAGATATGATATGATGTATTTTGTTTAAACAATATGGTTCTGTGTCATAATAATTATCTTCTTCAACTGTAAGGGTTTGAATAGTGAATATATGATAGTAGAACCTTACAGACATTCTACTATGTACCAAAAGTACTATAATTAGTTGAAGGTCTAGGAGTTAAGAGTCCATATCAATGCTACCATTTGCATTAGGTATAGCTGTATAGACATTCACCACTTTTAACCCTAACAAGTACAAGTTGAATTATAAAAAAAATAATTTTACAAAAAACACGATATACTACTTTGATTACTGTACATAGTATTGTGGATGATCACACTTTGTTTTACAAAATAAAAGGGACGTTTTGAGAAGAAAAAAATAACAGTTTTTTAAGACATAAAACAAATACTATGTGCTAAGGAGCTAGGTGAAAGAATACATATAGAATAGGTGAGTAATATATCTAAAAGGGTGTGTAACATGAAATTGTAATTACATGAAACTTAATTTATAATTAGAACGAAAAGTTAGTGTAGTACATCTTAATAAACCTACACAGATACATATTGGTGGCTCAAAAATAAATATAGTTGACAATGCTGCAGGTATTGACTACCACCTAATTTACACAACAGCATTGTAGACTTTAAAAACAGGTATACATACAATGTTGTTGTGTAAATTACGCAGGAGTAATACAGTAAGATAAGAGGGTCATATTATTATTTAAAAATTGGTTTTATGTAAAAATTTTATATTTTAAAACTATGAAATATAATGAATTAAACATATATATTTACCTGTGGTGGTTTATTGAACTCTGTTATATTGAAATTTGTCCTATGAAATAAGAAAAATTATACAACTATTTTTAAATGACTAATAAATAATTTCCGATACTAAAAAACTAAATTCATACCAGTACTTTTCATAGTATATTTGTCTTCTGCATCATTTTTACATTTGTCAGTTATCAATTCACTTGCTGTGGTGATGACAATAATCAAGCAGTTGATCTTATTGTTGAAAAGATATTCATTCATTTTGATATAAAAATACCAGATCTTCTATCTGCAAACAGAATTTACATCTATTTAACATTCTATACCTTTAACAATAAGTAGTATTTTTGTTGGTAAATAACTATTAATTTCAGATATGATATGATGTATTTTGTTTAAACAATATGGTTCTGTGTCATAATAATTATCTTCTTCAACTGTAAGGGTTTGAATAGTGAATATAATATGATAGTAGAACCTTACAGACATTCTACTATGTACCAAAAGTACTATAATTAGTTGAAGGTCTAGGAATTAAGAGTCCATATCAATGCTACCATTTGCATAAGGTATAGCTGTAAAGACATTCACCACTTTTAACCCTAACAAGTACAAGTTGAATTATAAAAAAAATAATTTTACAAAAAACACGATATACTACTTTGATTACTGTACATAGTATTGTGGATGATCACACTTTGTTTTACAAAATAAAAGGGCAATTTGAGAAGAAAAAAATAAAAGTTTTTTAAGACATAAAACAAATACTATGTCCTAAGGAGCTAGGTGAAAGAATACATATAGAATAGGTGAGTAATATATCTAAAAGGGTGTGTAACATGAAATTGTAATTACATGAAACTTAATTTATAATTAGAACGAAAATTAGTGTAGTACATCTTAATAAACCTACACAGATACATATTGGTGGCTCAAAAATAAATATAGTTGACAATGCTGCAGGTATTGACTACCACCTAATTTACACAGGTCCAGGAGTAAAGAGTCCATATCAATGGTACCATTTGCCTTAGGTATATCTGTAAAGACATTCACCACTTTTAACGCTAACGGGTACAAGTTGTATTAAATAAAATTATAAAAAGGAAGCATCATAAAAAGATTAGTTCCTTTAATGCCAGAAACAAGGAAGCAATTCTGGCTACATTTTCCGTGTGCTATTGAAGCACCAGATTTATGCAGTGAGAACGAAAATTAAAAATGTTAATATAATGATAGTTATTATTATAAAAATTTCAGTCTAATTAAATTATTTTTAAAAAGTTTTTACTTGCTCATAAGTGTTTGCAACTTATTTATTTTTATAATAATATGTATATTGTTCCAAATGTATTATATAAAGATGTTATTAGTTATTACTATTTACTACTAAGTAAGTAATTACTTTATAGATTTTTCTATTAATTTTCCTTATAATATTATATAGTTTTTAAAAAAAAACCGTGTTTATGGCATTTTATATTTACTCTTGTTTGTGTACATTTGATGAAATCGAAATCACTTATAATTTGTTTAACCCTCATGGCAGTAAAATAAAAAGAGTAAGTACCCTAACCTTTGACCAAATCATAAAATGGAATCACCAAATAAAATATATGACAATGCGCCAAAGAGACAATTATATATAAAATATATTGTCCGAGGAAAATAATTTCACTAGAAATTATGCGTACCTATTGTGTATTTATATCTCTATCAAGCTTTTTTTCAGTATGGTATATAATTGCCTGGGGTGGTACCACTGGTACCTATGAAAATGCTATTAAGCCTTTAAAGTTTAAATATCCATCAAAATAAAATCTTTTGATGTTCTTTGATAAAAACACGTTAGGCGGATATACTAAACTAAATTATAAAGATTTTGACATACTACCTGTCAATTACTTACTTTACCTACAAAAAAATTGCAAATGTTTGTTATGAAAAATTTTTCCATAAGTTATGACATTAAATATTCAAAAACAAATAGAATATCTCAATAAATTACAATAATAAAAATATTGGCCAAAAATGTATTGACTATATTTAGGACCTACTATTTTCAATTCAATGCCTTTCAAAATATAAAAAAAAAATATAAAATCTGATCACAAAATAACTATTTCTAATTGGCTTTTACAAGAACTATAAGTATTAACATATAATGACTTATACGTTCTACTTAAAGATAATATATATAATGCTATATGAGCTTGTTTTATGTAAAGGAAACTCGATAACTGTAAAAAAAAAAATAAAAATAAAAAAGGGGGTCAAGTGGATGTTGCTCCGCTGTACAGTAGGTTACAAGTAGATCACTGTATAATGGATGGTATTAAATTTGAATTCAATGATATAATATCATTGTATACGAAAAACGATTCTGAGCGGAGACGGTATGTCAGTTTAGGATATTTTAAATTATATTGATATTGTTATTTTACGGTAGCTGCTAAGTTGAATTAATATTATTCATATTATTTAATTATTAACCTAAAATTATCAGTGATGCTTGAAAAATATTATAATATATACTTTTACTCGTTAAAATTGATTTTAATATGTAATTCCGTCCAAATTTGAACTTAAAATATCTGTAAAAATAACTGTGTTTATATATTTTTTAGATTTTTTGACTACAGTATGTACTATTTATTAGAATCTTTATTTCAAATTTTCAATCCTTAGTTATAAAAACTGACCATTTTATAATTGTTTAATTAAATGATTGATAATTTAAGAGATTTTGATGAATTTTGTCAAAATTCGAACTTTAAATGCTTAGAAAAAAAATGTGTGCCTATGTATTTTTAATATTTTTCAACTGCTATTGTAACAATATATTAGGAGCCTTGTATTCAACTTTCATTATTTTTGGCCCAACAAATAAAAATTTATTGGTATTTATATAAAAAAAAAATAAAAAAGATGACAATTTAAATGATCCGTAAAAAGCTCAAAATAGTCAAAACATATTCAAAATCAGATGGTGTATAGAAAATGCTTATATAAACATTCAGTGAAATTTTCACACATCTACAGTTATTCGTTTTTGAATTGCAACAAAATAAGAAAATCGCTACATGAGAAATCGAGTGGATATCTAATCTTGTAAAAATTTGAACTTAAAATGCTCTTAAAAATTTATTATGACTTGCTTATAAACATTTTTTTATAGATAAAATTAGGCGAACTAATGAGGAATCTTGTATTACATTTTCAAATCTTAGATATAAAAAGAAAAATTTTTATAAATTTCTAACTCAAAATAAATTGCACATTTTCGTCATTTTTACGTATTTTGTCAAAATTTTAACTTTGATTACGTATAAAAAAAAACTGTGACTACGGATTTTTAATATTTTTTATCTGCCTTTTAAACTATATATTAGAAGCTTACTATTAAATTTTCAAGATTTTTTACCCAACAAATAAAATTTTATTGACATTTATAGAAAAAAAAAACTAAAAAAATTGGTAACTGAAAATGTCTGTTAACAGCTCAAAATAAGTCAGAATATTTTGGAAATGCTAGGGTGTGTAGAAAATGCTTATATAAACATTCGGTCAAAATCTCATGTTTCTACGGTCATTTATTTTAGAGTTATACCATAAACCAAAATCGATTTTGTCGAAAATTGGTTTTCCGTAAAAATTCCCGTTTTTCCCTTAATTTTTCAATTGTTTTTCACAGCGCTTTTGAAAACTACTGGGAAATTTTAACTTTTGACTCCCCAAAGTACCACTTAGACTCACTTTCCTATCAGAAAATGTACTATTGAAGAAAATTGAAGCATTTTTACTAAAAGGTGATGACAGACACAAAACAAAAAAAAATAAATAAAAATAAAAATACACATCATTATAAAATCAATACATTCATATCGCTCCGCTCAGAATCTAAAATAATATAAAAAATAAATAATAATTAAAGAAATAAATTGTTAAATAATTTAAGACAACTGTTTTTTTTCGAGATTTTAGTTCACTAAATTTTTGAATTAGATCTGAAAAATCAAGTGTATTAGTTAATATCCCTTTCAGCAGATATTTATTGAAATAATAATGATTTAGTTATTTAATTAAAATTAAAAAAAAAATTTGTAGGTGTTTAAAACTTATACGTCATATATTATTACATTAATTATATAATATATATTATATACAATGCAATTTTTAAATCATTTTGATTAACCTATTTATTATTTTCCAGCGTTATATGGTAAGGCGATAAAATACATACGTTGACATAAAAAACCGATACAAATACTTATTTTATATATATGTCGCTTTATCAAGGGTTTATGAAAAAATGCACATTTTATTCTATTTCCCACCAATATAGTATACCCAGAAGTATTATCATGGTTTTTGTAAAAAAATGTTCTAAAAAAAGAATTCATTATTAATTTCCAAAAACTAATTTCACGGGCGGATAAAATAATAATACCTAATTTTTAATAATTTAAAAAATATATTTAATATAAGAACAAAAAAAGTAAAAACAAAAAAAAAAAAAATTAATTAGTTCAATTAAATAGATATGGTACAGTAACTTTTAAAACTGTTTACCGGCGAAGCCGGGTAATTCATATAATAATATAATCGAACGTGTCCTGACTGATATAAAACACACATCATTATCAAATCAATACATTCATCGCTCTGCTCAGGATCTAAAAGAGGAATATACTATTGAAATAATAAATAAATAAATTGAACCAGTAAATTTAATAAAAAAATTCAAATAAAATCTCCTTGTTATTAGTTTAGATGAAAATTTAAAAAAATATTTAGGTTTTCCAAACACTACATTTGATTTTTCGTTAGTTGGTAATAAATAAATCAACAATATATTTTCCTACTTCCGATGAAAGATATATAAATATTGAGGAAGATTGTGAATTTATGGTATATACAGATGATAAAAATTCAAATATTGTTTATAAAATACCTATTGGTATTTATTCATTAGATGAATTAGATTTAGTATTGAACGGTGATGAAAGCAAACATTTTTTAGATCTTGAAATAAATAATGAAAATAAATTAAAGATTACTGTAATATAAAAACTGAAAGCACCTTATTGAAACTAGCGAACGGAAATTTGTTATGTCATACATGTGTAAGACGGAGACAACACATGCAAGTGTGGCGTCCTCTTAACAACTTTGTATGATAAGAAAAAATACATAAACCATTATGAAACGCTAAAATTATATATTAAATTAGGTTTAAAAATAGAGAAAATTCATAGTGTTAGATTTAGTCTATCTTATTCTTGGTTTATATTGATTTCAATACTAATCTTAGATCAAAAGCTAAGGATGAGTTTGAAAACGAATATTTCAAATTATTGAACAATAATGTTTATGGACGTACCATGATGAATGTAAGAAATCATGTTGATATAAGATTATGTTCTTATGAAATCAAACTAGAAAAATTAATTGCGAGACCAAATTTTGACAGGACAGTTTTTACAGAAAATTTAGCTGCAATTCACATGTAAAGAACACAAATATTTTTCAAACAACCAATATATATAGGGATTAGGGATGAGTGTTTTAGATTTATATAAATCGTTTATGTATGATTTTTATTGTAATATTATAAAGAAAAAATATGGAAATAAAGTTAGATTGTTGTACACTGATACAGATTCACTAATATTAGAAATAAAAACTGATGATTTCTACCAAGTTATAAAAATTAATTTAGATTAGTTCAAAATAAACATGTCGATCTTTTGAATGTGTGGACATTACTGTGTAGTGTGTAATAGGTGATCATTACATAAATACATCTATATCACTCCTGTATAATTATAGGTAATTTTGAATGGTATGCATGTTGAGACATTATTGTGTATAATAATATACCCCTATGTATTTACATTACACTTTGAGGGTGTTATATTATAAAATAAATAAAGAAATAAAACAAATGTGTAACTGTCAGGTAGAAGAAATAGCGGAACCCTTACGTATGCACGTACATGTCACCAAAGCAATGTGACAAGCATAAACGGAAAATAATGTGGGAATGCATTTGTACCAAAGTACATTTTGTAAATATTGTTGATGAACCTAATATTTAACCTTAAAAAGGCTTCTGAAAAATGATTAGAATTTGATAATGTCTACCTGAGAGTTAAGATCGGTCATGCCATATTTTAAGATTTTTAACCTCAATTAGTTAAAATTTAACATACCTAGTTTTAAATATTTAAGCCAAATAATGTATAGGAATTTTGAAACGAAATTTGAAAGAATGACCTTATCAATATCAAGTAAACATAATAGTACAAATTCATATCAGTTTTCAAAAATGTATTAGTTTAATAGCATAACTAGGTCTGTCAGTATGATTGACAAAATATTGATACGTTTCAGTTGAAATAACTATCCGTTTGCAATCTGCTTACATATATATTTACAAAAAGCCGGATGACATTAGGTACCTACCTTGCTTGTTTTTTTATCTTTGGTATCGCTGCTATAGTGTTTGATCTTTATTTGAATTTTGTCAACACAAATGGATACAGAGCTGTCCATACTGCATGGCGGCTACTGGCTTTTGATTCTGGAAAAACTATAATTATAAAAATATGTTAGTTTATTACAAAACAACAATAAAATTAATATATACCTAATTCTAGGTATCATTCAAAAGCGTCAAACGTCAATCTTGATCAACAAAATAATAATATTACGTGTATTGCCGTGCAGACGTAAAGTTATTAAATACAGCGTAATAGGTAGTCATCGATCAGTGACCACAATATCGTGAGTAGCGCGTGTGCCGTGTGGTACACTGGTACTGATAATAATATCTGTAAACGTAAACGACGAGAGGACGAGACATTTGAACGTCCCTATATAGTGCTTATAGACAAAAAGATCGCAAAAAAAAAAATGTGATCATTAAAGTTGACGTAAAACAAATTACTTCATCATGGTAATACGAGCCTTGGTGATTACGACGGCGGAGCGACGAGCTGATAGTGATAACACGCAACAACTATACAAGATCGAAAATATCCATCGACTTGTTATGCAACACCATATCAAGTTGGTCACAGTGTAACCAAAGAGTAACCGTCGTATAACCACTCTGCTTATATTTCATGAGATAAATGTTGCTGTTATCTCGGAGGGACCCAACCTGCAGATGCCCTACAAGATGTACTTTCATCGTTACCACTTACCACCCTTGGATAGTGATCATAAATGAAGCGACTAAGCGAGAGGAGTGTTGGGATGGCAGCACTCCACGTGCGGTGTGCCAAAGTGCTGATCGGTTAGTAAGATAGGACTACGTTTTCTTTTCCAAGTGATTAGTATATTCTTAACTAAAGTTTTTGTGACGACTTAGAAAAATCTAGACAAAAATTTTAGCAGAGAATTATCTTTTTTTTTCTCTGAATACCTTTTTCAAAGATTGTCTACGAATTTTCCTACAAAAGTTTTTTCTTAGAATTTACTAAGTACTTTCTATGAATCCGGCTGTTAGTCGAAGTTTGTTATCATTGACTGTCCCGTTATAAATGTATAATCGTATAATATTGTGGAATATTTGCTATGCGTTATCGCTCAAGTAGTTCTTGCTAAGAGCCTCTTAACCTTTTGGATTTGACCATTTACGGGTCGGTTTGCACGTTTTTGTGGCAAACTTTTTCCACTCAACATTTATTCCTATTTATTGTTCAACTGCCCAAGTAATAGTTCTACATTTTCGTCAACTGATCTTCTCAGTTAGATAAGTCACTAATAAGTTTTACCAACAAATAAGTAATTAGTATTTAAAATTAGTATACCTATTGAATATATTATTCATACTGTTACCCCTCAAGGTTATACATGAGAATTGCCAAAACAATTATTTTTTCTTGTGATAAATCATAGTTCATGGTTTGTAGCGCCCGACTCTGTGCCTATGGATAGTGTGACTGGACGTTCGATGCTCTAGACAAAGTGTATTTATTATCTCTTATTATCTCTCATGTAGATTGACATAATTGTTAAAATGTGAGGCTTTTTTACTCCTTAATATTCCAACATAGAACAGTCTAACAAATCTATAATTTATTTAGATAACAAGTCTTTTATTAAATTTACCTATTTATTTATATAAATGCAACAATTGTAAAAATAAATATTAGTAACGATCTCAAAAAAACTACAAGCAATAATAAATTCTATCAATCATATGAAACAAATGCAAACAGGTAAAAACAAAATAAATAATTTTCCAATTCAAGGTTGTTCTACTGAAGCACATAAACAATATGATAAACTTATTTCAAGTTAGTAGATAGTTAATAATAATTAACATTTATGTATTCATTTTTTATTTTTACTTTTTCAGAATGTTCTCCAAAAAAGTATAATGGAGTAAATAAACCTGGTGATGATGAGCCGCCATCAATAAAGAAAACATTTGAAATGTCTGAAAATATTACTAACAATGTTGAACGATACAAAAAACCTAGAGTAAGTTGTATATACTCAATACTTTCAATGCCACTAAAGCGCTGAAGCACTTATGTATCAATAAACTTAATTTCAAAAAGCATGCATTGTGTTTTTATAGACTATTATTTAAAAGTATTTTTATTGATAAAATCTTGAAATTACTAAGAACCATTTATGATTTTTGTGAGTTTAAATTATTTAATTATTTTTTGAAAATAGTTAGACAAACAATATATATTGTAACCTTTAAGATATTGTTCACTATAATTTTTGTTGTGGGTAGTTTTGCTCAAAAACATAAAAAAAAAAAAATGATTTTTGCCTAAATGCGTTTTCCTATATTGTGCATGGGTCAGAAAAAGAAAACATACAGTGCAATGACAACATGCTCTTATTCATTATTCAATTTATAAATAACCAAAAATAATTTTTGTATAATAGTGGGGTGGAGTTATTAAAACAAAAAAAAAACGATTTTAGTTATTTGGTTATAATTTAAAAATATTATGCGTGGGTAGTATAAACCTTCAAAGTCCTATATTATTACCTATATTTTATACACTCAATGACATTTTAATATGAAATTTTTATTAATTAATTCAACGTACTGTAGGTACTATACCTATTACTAATGTCTAATAGTAAAATAAATTACTTTAATAGCAATAATATCATAAAATATTTTTGGTAATATAGAATTGGGAATTCAAATTTAACTCATCCATTAAAGTGACCCAAACGAGTACACGACATTTAATGGTAGGTGTATAGTTGACCACCTTTTTTCTATTGCCTTCACGATCACAAAACACATAGGAGATTTGAGTTATTCCATAGGTAGGTACTGTTAACAAATTGTAAGACTATTGATTTTTTGCATTGTTATACTGTCAATTGTCAACCAATTTCAGGATTTTAACTTTTAAGAAAATATAATAAATTATGGAGTGTATACAATACAATAAAATAATGTATGACTTGGTATTTAATACTTTAAAAATTGTTAATTATTTACTTTCTGAATACTAAATTTATAACATTATTGCGTTCATAATGCAACGATAAAATATGATGAGTTATTGAAATGGTACACTCAACACATAGTATAATTTTTGAGTACACTGATTTTTAAAACTGTATACAACTAATTAGCTACATCTAAGAAATTATTATTATTATATTATATGTAAGTACGTTAATGCTGATTAATGAATTTATTAAAGATTTAAAATTAGAGAGTTCTCTTGTAAATCTTTTCCAAGAATTTGAAAAACATTTCTTGTGACAATCCTTGTGACAAATGTTGAATATAAGTACTTATTGACTTATAACTTTCTTCTTCGTAGAGTAGAAACGTGTTTTGTAATTTCAACTGCTCGTATAAATCTTTGATGACTGCGACATTGACTGGATCGTCAATACCGTAATTGTCCTAAAACAATAACCGCAATTACTTAAACGTCCAATCCATACAATAGTCAGTAATAAATCATTATGCTACCTCCATGATTTTCTTTTGTTCAGAATTGACTTTTTGCAAAGCCATTACAGCCAACCATGTGCATTTTCCATCTTCTATGTCTGTGCCAATTTTTCCTGTAACTTCTGGATTTCCATAACAGTCTAAATAGTCATCCTAAAATAAATTGTTTATAAATTAGATTTTATAATTGATTTAAATTAACAGAATATACTTGAACTTGAAAGAATTGACCCATTTCAAGCAATATAGACTTTGATTGTCTAAAGATTTCTTGGTCATTGATGTTTGTCTGTAAAATAATTACATAATATATTATAAATCAATGGATTAAATTACAAACATAGGTATCGTTCTTAAAGTGTTTACCATGCGCATGGCTAGACACACGGGAAGAAAAAATGAATAATACGAAGTCTTATATTTTACAATAGCTGTATAATTGTCCTTAGTGTATTTTTCGAGTCTTGTAAACTTGAAGCTTTTCGCAGTCAACATATCGAGACATTGGCCCATCGCAGATTTCATTGTAACCTAAATAAAATATAATTATTGATTCGTGACAGAAGCCCTGAGCCTCCATGACATTTTAATTACATCTCAGGCAGTAATTAATTATAAAAAAAATTAAAAATTAAATGTTTTTTTTTATTTTGTGTCAATTGATGACACTATGTCAGGGTTAAGAATAATAACAAAAATAATATTTGGTACAGTTTACACTTTTTTCAAGTCAACACATTTAAGATTAAAGAAGTTAAAAACTATAAATTATATAACAGGGTTATATGACGTGAGACTTGAGAAGGGTGTTCGTTTGCAAGATGCATCGTGTTTATTATTACGACCGTAGTTCGTGACGTGTAACGGGACTATAAAGGGAATAACGTTTCGTAAAGAGCATCAATGGAACCAACAATCAACTTGATCAAAAATTATAAAATAGCAGACATTTTTCTGCCAGTTAAAGTGCTTAAACTAAGGTAGTGAAGGATATTGGAATTATCATACTGAGGATGTTCAACACCTACCTAAGACAGTAAGACATGACCTGTAAAATATAGGGAACGGTTTAGTTGAACTTGTTCTGACTCAGAAGCACTATGTGCTGTATGCGGATCCAATAACACCGAAGAGTATTTAACAAATATATTATGTATATGTAATAAAAATAATCTGTGAACATTTTTTACCCATTCTTAAATATATTTTTATAAGGACGGCCCTCAATTGTGTAATTTAAACGACATAAAATTAATTAATGAAAATTAATATAAAACCATGTTTTAATTTTTTACATACGTCATAGAACAGTTCCAGAATGTGTGTATAGTAAGGCTTATCCTTAAAGTATTTTTTAAGCAATTGGTAAATGGCCTGTTCCAGGAGAATGCCATCGTTCACTGCCATTAGACCAATATCGTTGTGCCGATACCAACACGGACGTCCTCGTCTAGTAATAGCGTTATCCATTATGTCATCCAACACTAATTGATAAGCTTGCAACTAAAATAAAAAAAGAACATAATAATTATATTAGATTTCTTTATTTCCCATGCACATTGTATTGCGCATATCAAATTTCTAATTTAATACGTTTTGTCAACATTCGAAATTTCAATGTTTATAAAACAAAATCGTGCATATTATATTATATTTTCAATGTTTTTCATCTGCTATTAACGTAAACTGTAAACATGTGAGGAATCTTTTATTCAATTTTCAAGCTTTTTTTTCAAATATTTTAATGACATATTATATAGAAAAAAAACTTCAAAACATTGAAAATTGCTATTAATAACCCGCTATACCTAAAAATTTACAAAACGTATTAACCCGAAACTTGGAATAGTGGTTCCTCTAACACTCTAGATGTGCAATAAGAAAGGATTTTCAGAATATATTTATTAATTTTAAATTTGTAAAGAGGTGGTCAAAAATAGAGAGAGCTTGAAATTCGAGGTGGAAATTGAAACTTTTTTTTGTTTATAAATGGTTGCCGTTTGTTGCAGATTGTAATAGTAATAGTAGAAATAAGTATTATTTTTTCTTAATAAATAATTGCCATTAACCAATGACCAAAGTGATTACTCTGGCAAATCAGGTACAAGCATGCATCAAACTGTCGTTCGTATGGCCTCGAATAAAGAAACTATATCTCAAACCAAATGTATGTGTAATTTATATCATACTCACAAAGACTACTCAATTAAATTTGTCAAAAATCTCGTAAATTGTTTTTAGAGATGGCAGAACAATTTTTACAGTTTAAACCAAGTTAAAAAATATATTAGGCATACCAAGTGCTAAATCCAATATTAAATCCTATAAAGTATATACTATATACGCTATATACGCTATATTATATAGGTACCTTATAGGTGTACTCAGTTAAAGTGTATCTCAGTTTTAGTGTACCTCAGTTCATGGACAAATCGTCATTAGTATACCTTTTAGTTTTGTTAATAATTCACCGTAGATCGGCAATCGCAAGTCGCAGATGAGATACATTCAAACTTAGTACACCTATATAAAGTATATACTATATAGGATTTTCCACAAAAAAAACTGCTCACGGGTGAATCCGGGATATTCATCTAGTTATATTATATTAAATTCTTAAAAAAGCTAAAATATATAGAACGTAAAAATAGAGTTTGTCTCTCCCCGGAACCAACCCTTAAAAATGGACCTGGGTATCAATAATAAATAATAAATGTAAATTTCATGAATTATTAATCAACTAGATTGATTTAAAAGAGATAAAATAAAAAAAAAATTGTCTACAATTACATACAACTCAAAACGACTTACGATTTCAACACACCATCCTAGTATGTAGGACAGTCTAAGATTTTCATCGGTCAGATCAGACGGCGAGGACAGCATCTTGAATGACGTTACCAACGTCAATCCTCGGTTATTTTTACCTCCGGGCACGTTGTATTTCAACAGCTACAATAAAACAGAACGTAAATATAAACAATATATACATACATGTTGTATATACATATAATATAGCTTCAAAACCCATCGGCACATACGTTTTCTAGCCACTCGGTGACGTCGGGCACGTTCAACTTAAGGCTGGTGTCTGTCAGATCCCTGACTAAATCTGGGAACACTGCCATGAAATTACCAAACTCGTCATTGCTGGCCAATACACCAGTTATAACCGAAGTCATCGGTGGCGGGCAAACCACACTCATAGACCTGAAAAACGGGACGAATTGTTTTTAAAATATAATAGTAATATTGTACCTAATAATATAATGTGCTATGATTTGAATAATTGTTCATCATTATTTAAGTATAATGGTTGCATCACGTATATATTACTACTCATTATAATACATCAAGGCCGAGGCGGCTACTGGACTTACCGAAAGTGATTCTCTCTACCTGCTGTAACTGCGTGGCAGAGAAAAAACATGGACCGCCGGCTCAGAGCTCTCGTGAACGTAGTCAGTGTTGTGTACATCTCTTATAATCTTATACCAAGATAGATAGTACCTATTTGAAATGTTATTCGTATATCAATAGCAGCGATTACAACGATTTCATGGATCGTCGAATGTCGATGTGTCACGGCGTGAAGAGACTTATTGTAGGTATCTTGTATTACGATACGGGACTAGCGACAAGTGACAACCTACCTACGACTACCTCGTTCGACCGGTTCGGATTAAATCTAAAAAGGAATGCAGACGCTAGGGCTAGACGACGGTGGCGAAACTGGTCCCACCGTGCCAGTGCGGCGCAGGTGAAATCTCGTGACTCCTAACCTTTTGAATTTCTGAGGGGGGGCGGTGGGATGAATGTGCGTGTGGCCACGGAGTAACAATTAAGCGCCGCTCATCGTGTCAATGATCTTCCCGAATGTGGTATTTCTAAAAGGAAGACAACGACCCCTGGTACTATGCTCACCGCTCAAGTGGTGAACGGTGAATAAATTAGTGTGTATTGTATTAATTCAACACTTGGCTACTTAATAAGTTATTATGATTTGATGGACTATGGATGTACATATTATGTGTGTTTAAGCGTCCTGGTGTTATTCAAGGTATTTTGATGGTCTTATTTTATTAGTCTAAACTAAAGACTTTAGATAATGATTTTAAAATGGCCTGCAAACATATTGGAACCAATAATGGCAACAATAATTGAATAACTGAAATGAAGAGGTTGGTATATATTGTGTATATAGTATACACTGTCCATTTACATATTATAACCTATTATATTATGCATGTTGAATGATAATTATAATATGAATCGATAAAAGATAAAATAAATAACACAATTGGTTACACTAACAATAAGTAATATTTCATTATAGTTTAACCCCATATTATAAATTTAAATATGAAAAGTAAATATTTGTCTGCTATACAATATAAGTAAATATTATTCTTATTTCTTACAAGATAAACATGACGTACCTACATATTATTGTTATATAGGTAGACCTGGCCACCTACGTACAAATGCACAATCATATAATTCAATATCAATACTCAATAGTGTGGTGCACATATTTTCACCTTTTTTATATTTATTATATTATACAAGTCACCTTACGACCATGTTATAGAAATACACTAACGTCAATCGTGTAATTTACATTTACAATGACAATGAGTGATATTGTGATTCAATGAATATGGTATATTAAATATTTATATATTAGGTGTCATATTTTAAAGTTTTATAATACCTTTATGAATTGTTATATTTGAATATTTCTAACTATACACACTATGCAGTATATAGTTATAAATAAAATGCTTATTTTAACAAGTATTGTTAGGTACTTACCGTTAGTATACTGTCGTTTACGCAAAAATACTAATTTTTGTTACCAAGTTATCACAGGGTTTTATTCTAAATCTCAAACTCTGCGGCAGTATTCAATGATTATTCTATATAAATATAATCCCAGTGAATTTGAGATAATTAAGAATGAATTTCTTAATCCTGGTCACAAGTATTATACCACGGTGTATTTTCTATTGCCATGATTGGTGAAAACAGTACCGGACACCTTATCACATTATGAAAAATATTTATCAGAAATACCAAGTTCACTATTAGATACATTGTAAGAGTAAACAATCTAATACGAATACGGAATAGAGGTATACGATTGATTTTCACAATAAATACAAATAAATTGGGTTTAGATTTATCAACTTTAACATATCAATTAGGTACCAACATATGAAAATTTAGAAAATTCAAAAACATCCAATCTATTAATAACCAGTAGGTACAGTGAAATTAATAGTCAAACTTTATAAGGTCAACAGTATGCGCTCACTGACGGTATCGAGGAAGACTATTATTGTTTTTTGGGTTTACATCACAAGAGTAAAATATAAAAGAACATGTATTTCTGATATTATATTTTGTAGATATGTTCCTAGTATGGGTAATTTATATGCTGTTAATTGATCTGATATGGACATTAATGTAGTATGTTGATGAAGTTATACGAATAGTATTATAGAACCAAAATATGAAAAATATCAATACTAAATATGTGCAAATTATATATGAACGTGTAACAGGTAAACAACAACTTACTATAAATTGAATAAAATATAAGAACACGTAACAGAAATATTTAATTTAATGAATCTGTCTATATGAGAGAAATATAATATTATAAACTATAATCTAATTAGTATCATTTTAATTTAGGTGTAGTAAGTAGAGTGTCGATGTTGCCGCCATTATTTGATTAAATAGCAATAGCATCTATGAGATTGTGCAAATAGAAGACGTAAAACTACATTTCCTGTATTTTTTCCTGGTTTCCTTGCTTACAGGCTTTTCCCTACTCACAGCAAAACCAGTGTTTGACGAAATCGAAAAGGTAAATAACTGTAGAGACTTGATATGTTCACCAAATATTTAGATTATAATTTACTAGATTTTGTATATTTTTTTAAATATTTTGGTTTTTTTTATGCTATTTATAGATACTTGTAATTTTTTACTCTCTTAGATTTTTTCGATTTAAATATAATGGCATCTTTGGTTTTGAGTAAAAACTTGAAATTTAAATACAATGTTTCTCATAGGTTTATCTTTATACATTTAAATATTTCGAAAACCCGTAAAATCTACATTTTTTCTATAAGCGATAATATAAATTTGAAATAATAAAAAAATTCTTTAAATTAGCAAATTATTTTATAGTTAAAAGTTAATAATATTTTAAATTTAAATACCTGAGACTGGAAAATTTGATACAAGATTCTTCATAAGTATATTTCATTTAAATTAAAAAATAGTTTGGTATTTAAGGCCACCCAATTTTTTATGAGGATTCAAATGTTGATGACATTTTATTAATTATTTTCAACTGATTTTTGTTATTTAGTTATTACACAAAAATTATTGTTAGTAGAAACTTGAAATATTCTTATATTTAACAATGACATTATAAAAATATTTTGATTTATTTTAATTTGTACCTGTTTAAATAACGAACCCCCTTCAATGGTAAATTTGTATTAACAATAATATATTGTGATTTATATTACAAAATACAATTTATAATAGTAAATCTTCTATAATAATTTATAATATAATACATTTTATGTTTACAAAATAAATAAATAAAATCTACCGTATTACTAGTACCTATACTAGTATGCTATAATTATAATAGTAATACAAATACATAATACCTAATACCATTATAATACCAAGTGTCCATTTTGTCCAAATAGGTAATATAGGATCAAAAAATTGTTTTTCATAAATTCAGTGATTTATCATGGAATTCAAATTTAATACATAGGTGCATTACAATGACATACTCAATGAACAAGGAAGATGTAGATCGTGTGGTATAGAGAATAAAGATTAAATGTGCATCGCACCATTGTCGTTAAGTTAAGAGGACGCCACACGGATTGTTTCCGTCTTACAAGTCAGTAACATACCAAATGTACGCTCTGCAGATCACGTTTTACTCAATTAGTTTAAAAATTAGAGTGAATCGATCTATTATGAAACTTGATGGTAAGAACATTACCCGTGTTCATATGTTGGGTTTTAACAATAATTCCGTTTTTAAGTAAGTTATGAGCATTTTTAATTTTCGATTATAAGTCATTTGTAATTGTTTGTAAAGATATTAATTTCGATAACAATAAATTTTAATTAAGGATTAAAAGATGAATTTATTATTCCAGGGGGACTGGGAAAATACCTTGAATTTTGGAATTTGGAATTTTTGTTTATTTTTACCGTACTTTTGGTATCCGATATTCCGTTTGTAAGTCATTTATAGTTTTATTAAGATATTCATTTCTTGTATTTTTTTAAAAAATTTTCAAGACACTGCGATGAATAACATTTTTCTTTTTCAATATTTTTGTTACCTAGGTTAAAAGTATTACTATATCTATATAGCTATATTTGGCTATTTAAATAATTTAAAAAAAACAGTGAAATTTGTGATAAGAAGTTTGAGTGATAAGAAGTTTCGATAAAGGAAATTATCTTTCTGCTAGTACAGACATATAATATATATACCGAATAAATTATTATGTATATATGTGGCTGCTAGACTCATGTGTTATAATAACGGGCATTATAGTATGTACCTACTATCCGTGCGTTCGAGGTAAAAAGGTACAAAATATGGCTTATTTTAAATAAATATTTTGAAAATTTCAATGAATTAAGTAAATAATATATACATGCAATGACTAATGACAAAACGTTTATGAATAATATGTTTTGTCTTTTGAATTTCAGCATTTAATAAAATTACTAAAATTGTTAATCTACGTTGAAATATCGAATGTCGTCAAACTTCAAATTTCTATCAAAAACATAAAAATATTAATGTACCTACCAGTAGATAATACTAAATTTTAAGTAGGTATCTATTTTATACAGTTTTTCGTTATTGGATAAAATCAATTTTGTCTAAAACTTTCTAATTTTTCAATTTTTTTTTTTATGTTTTTCAATGAATATATTGAAATTGAAGATAGATGCATTTTTACTGATATAAAAAGTCTTTATAGATACCAAAAAATAAAAAATAATCAAATCAAATTGTAAAATCAATACATTCATCTCGCCGCTCAGAATCTAAAATGAAGACACTGACTAGATCTACGTACATTCAAAAGTGCAACTAGGGTTAAAATTATAGGGGGTGCTATAACCCACCTAACAAAACTATTTATTAAAAATATAACCCCATAGATGGCTTATATCTATATCAATAAGAGCTATTTTTTTTTGGTGGGAGGGCTAATTGTAGTTAGGGGGTATAAGCTCCCTAGTTGTGACACTGTGTAAAATTATTGCATGTTGAATGTAGGCTCTTTTATTCTAAGTTGGCTATTACAAGTAATTTTAAATTACAATTTAAATTATTCTGTTAAGTTAAAATAAACGATACCTTCCTACATTTTAAACCAATTATAAGGTTTATCTTCGTGAATGTAAGAGGAAGAATTGAAACACGTAATAAACTCCTAAATCAAACATATTATTTTTAAATATAATAGTTTATTAAATCTAGTGGATTTTTACCCTGGGGTAAATATTCACTAATGAAAATATCGCTAGTGAAATTTTACTGAGTTAAAATATACTTAATTAAATTTTACTTAAGGTAGTGAAATTTTACTGAAAGTAAACCTTTGGAGTGGTAAAAATGTAAAATATAACTAGTAAAAATTTAATATGGTCAAATATACCTAGAGAAATTTTACCTCGGTGGGGTAAAATATCACTGAGGTAAATTTTCGTGGTTACACCGTTTTAAATTAACTTTATTGTGAACCTGACTGCAGTTCGATCATTATTACCTTGTCTTAAGCCAAGCGCAGTTCGACCATTACCTTTTTTTTATCTGAGTGCAGTTCGACCATTTCATTTAGATAAAAAGTGCAACTCGACTATCCCCTGATGAAGGTAGGTACACTTGACATCCGCTGATCGGTAGGTGCCTAATTGACCACTGACCACTTGAAGAATGTTTTATAATATGAAGTGAATACAATTTTAAAATCAAAATTCCTGTTCGCTAAAATATGTTTATTTAACATTTAACACGAAGAAGAAAATACACTTTATTTTTAAAACTTGTGAATAATCATATAAATAATATTAAATGTCTTGTGATGTTAGCCGTACCGAATTGAAAAAAAAATTGAATAATATGCAGCAACGACTTAATAATATTACAATAATAATTATTGATAATGAAACCCACACACCAAGAGTATAATATTAATGAAAAATACATAAATTAATATAATATAGAATAGTAATAGAATAATAAATAGAATATAACACTTTATAATTTATATTGTAATATATATATATAATAAATGTATTAACTAATACAATACCAAAACCAGTATAAATAGTGATTACTGAGTAAAACTTAAAATTAATTATTTTTTAAAAGCGTCAATATAAATGTCATGATTTGCTTGACATTTTACTGCAGTAAATAACGCGGTAATGTTAAATATATTTAGTGCGGGAATATTTAAATATTAAGTTCCGTACTGGGTATATAATTTGTATTATACAAAGTAATTCAGCCAAGCATGCTCATCCCCTGTTTTCTTCAATAATGCACTTATTCAAAATCTAATTTTTAGAATTATTAAATAAATTCAAAGCCCATATTTTCTAATCATTAAGATATTTTGTACTACTTAAGGTGTCTTCTGAGGAGAAACAAACTTCTGTTTTTCAAATAAAAAATTCTTTTTCTCCTGTATATTACTTAACGAATTATTTGTATGTTTATAAAAATATAAAAATATTTTTTGCCAAGTGGCGTAACCACATAACCATTGAACATGATTATATAGGTTAACGATAACGAAACTATAAAATATCTGAAGATGAAACAGATTATTTAAATGATAAAGTTAAAAGACCTAAAATAAAACAAGACGAAGCACAATTTTCCTGAAAATTATGTTGGCGTTTCAAAATCACAATTATTCAAACAAGAACTTTTTGAGTTATCTAATGACTTTTTGTACCAAGGGGCAAGGGTAATATGTTAACGATAATGGATTTGGAAGATGTGGGGGCTATAGAATTTGAACATCTTAGTAGTTAATATTAATATGTCAACATTTATCATTTTTAAAAGTAGTCCAATAAATAGTAGAAAATACCTATAAAAAATAAAATATGCTATTTATAGTTTCCCTTCTCTATTTACATTTTTTTAATCTTAATTTATGTAACTCGAAAAGTTAAAAACTACGGTGCAATCACCGCAATCGGTGCATTTTTCACTCGGACTTAGTTTAGTAGATACAGCTATTTGAATTTTAACGATATATTTACAATATAACCATATATATTGTGCGCACGGTTTACCTTCTCATACAGTCATACACTCATACGTTAATTAAAGATAAAAACACACATTTTGGCAGAAACAAATTTAAAACGACGAGAAGAGGAGGGATTCAACTGCATATTTTGTTCCGATACTAGATCCAATATTACATTTATATTAAAATTATTGTATAGATAACCATTTTTAAGGACAGTAATAGTATTCTTAGAATACACTTTTTAGTATAATTGAAAATCTACTCGTTTGAATTTTGAACTATAAATCGTACATCAAGATATTTAAAAAAAATTATCTACTAAATAATTCCTGGGAAAACAGTAAGTTATCGTTTGAAAACATAAGACACTCTTAGACTCTAGTAAGTAGTAAAATAAAATTTCGTATATATCCATATAGACTCGAACGTTTGACGATGACGTCTATTCATTTCTCTCATAAAATCGTCTGTGCATTTCGTCGATACCGGACAAGAACCACGTGCCCGGGAACAGCTGTCCCCTGTCACCGACTGGCACGTAAGGTGCTCGGTGCAGGGACTTCTGCCGGGTGTCCAGTACATCCGCAAACTGTTCGGGCGCGAGTCGCGTTCGTTTGTCTAAGCGGTCGACGCCCTTCTTTAGGTTACCGATCAGACCTGCCAAGCCACCGTTGTCTACCACTTTGATCGAGTACATGGACGACGCCAGACCGGAACCGTAGGAGAACACGCCGATCCTCTTACCGGGCAGACGTTCAGATGGCACAGACAACAGATACGACGCCAGTCCGCTGTACACGGACGCAGTGTACGTGTTGCCGACGCGCGACGCCAGCAATAGTGACTGTTCGGTCTTCTCCTCGAAAACAGTCCTGCTGAGCTCCATGAATGTCTTCTCGGCGTCGGCCCAGTCCTGATGTTGGTGATTCTTGTCATTCGCGCCGGCACCGTTGACGAAATCGTTCATGTACAACCGGGCCAGGGATTTGCGCACCAGTTTACAGTACGGCGCGTGGAACACGATTGAATCGAACCGGTTCAGGCCGACGTCACCGCCGTGGCACTTGCTCAGATAGGACTCGTAGCACCGGTCCAGGGCGTTCAAGTAACAGTCGACGGACAGCTTGCCGTCCACTACGGGATACTCGGACGACAGGTCGGGCTTGTAGAAATCGTACGCGTGGTTCATGTACGTGCCCCGCAGGCCCCGCTCGACCACCAGCGAGGCGCCCGGGCCAATCAACATCGCAACGGCGCCGGCGCCGCCCGTTGGACGCGCGTTGCCCTTGGCGTACACCGCGATATCGGCCGCGACCACTACGGCCAGCCTGCCGTCCCACGCGCTTGACTCGGTCCACGACAGGGCGTTAAACAGCGCGGCCGTGCCGCCGTAACAGGCGTTCGTCGTGTCGATGCCCTCCACCTGGAAATTGCCGCTGGCCTCAAACAGCTTCATCAACACCGTTTTCGCACTTTTCGACTTGTCGATTATGGTCTCGGTGCCCACCTCTAGGCGACCGATGTCCGAGTAGCTGATGCCGTTGTTCTCGATGAGCTGACTGACCGCCGTCAGGCACAACGAGTTCACGTCTTCCAGGTCCGTGCAGAACCCCATTTGCTTTTGGCCCAGGCCGATGGTGTATTTCCCTTCGGACACTCGGTCGTATCGTTCCAAATCGATTTGATCGACGTACAACGACGGTACGACGACGTGAATGGCGCGTATTCCGACATCTTTTGGCCAGTGGTCCATGATAAAACAAAATACAATCCTTCTGAATCGTGATTTTAAATTATATGTACCTGTCGATTAAATCAAAACATAAAAAACTTTAACAAGATTGATAGCTTATTTGAAATAAAAATAGAAAACCACTTTAAGGACATTTTAACAATATAAGTCAAAGCAAAAATCTCGACAGTCTTTTTAATTATATATCATATTATGTTTAAAATATTAAAAACGGAGTATATGTTACTTCCACAGTACAGCTATTATAGGAACGTGGTTCTTTTCTCATGTAAAATAAAATTTACAATATTTCTAGAAACTTAAAGTAACGTACAATTGTTATGTATATTTTATAAATCCAGAATAGATAATGATTTCAATAGCTGAAAAACAACATCACAATACCTTAAATGTAAGATAATATATTCAGTATTCACTGATAAACTAATTTAAACCTATAAATAAACTGATTATCAATGCAAGAAAAATATACTTAAAAGGTGGACAAGATGAGTCGTCTGCTTTACAGTAGTTGTCGAATAGGTCATTGTAATAGATATTATGTTAAACTGGAACTTGATAATAAATTATTTTATACAAAAAACGAATCTGAGTGGAGAGATGGGTCGATCTAGCATAACGTATTTGAATATATCAATTTTAATTAGCATTAAAAAATTAATTTTCCTGATTATAAATAGAGCGTCATTTTCTGGTAATTTTTTACCCATTTAAAAATTCAGACGAATAGTTTTTCAGCTTTTAAAATATTTATTCTAAGGTATTCAAAGTGGTTTTACAAAAATATAAAATAGATGTTATATTGGATCTAGTATTTGTTATACTTGAACAATTTTTACAAATTATTAATCTAAATATATTATTATTATTCAGTTATCACCAACATTTTTAAATCACCATAGCCTATACATACCTATACATTCCAAACCCATTGGCCATTATCATTGATGTATACCTAAATTATCCTTAGTACAAAAAGTTAAACAACTTAAAAATTACTTGATTGAACTTTGATTCTGATAATATATCAAAGTTTTCAAAAAAATTATCTTGTAAATAAATTACATTCTTAAGAAGGGGTCTCGTTTGAAAAATTGAATTTTGGGTGGAAAAAAGTGATATATTTAAAAATTCCAAAAATCATAATTTGAATAATTTTATTATTAAAAGAAAAACGAAGGCGAGCATACTTAGTGAACTTAGTGAATCATCATATGCATAGTAATATAAGGAACATATAAGCATTTTTTAAGGACAGTAAGTTAAGAACAGTAAGGACAGTTTAATAATTACGAGTATATACAAGGTGTTATAGAAAGATCTGACGAATGACATAACTTTTTTACAATTTTTAAATATAATCATTCAGTTGAAGTAAATTAATTTGAACGTAATAACTTTTTGGGAATTTCCTGAAATTATTTCTAATATTATTTATTATCCATATGAACTAAGTCTAGTTAGTCATAGAACCTACAGCTAAACTAAATTAGTAAATTAAAGGCTTAAAAAATATTCTCCATATTTTAAATATTTTAATGTATAAATATTAAATTAATATAATATTATAATGTAGTGATGTACATTCAAATAATGTATGAATAAGTTTATTAGGTTCTTAGATGATTTTTTATTTGAGAAAAAAATTTGGTGTATAATATAATATATATAGTATGTTTTGGACACCTAAGATAATATAGGTACACGAAAATTATCTCGAACAAATTACTATCTATCAAAACTTTCTCTACTTCGTCGACAGTTGTATATAAATTATAATTACCTGTGATAAAACTATAAATGCATGCATGTATTTAAGTAGTTAATATGAATTAGATAATATTTTATAGCCATAGCCATAGCCCCCCTTGTATCCGCACCTGATTAAATATAACATACTATTCACTACATGCAATTATTAATATTACTGAACCTTACTAGCCAATTTATTTACAATTTAAAAATACACTAATTTATGCCTATATTGTTAAGTTACTTTCAATTTTAATTTTAATTAAGTATTAAATATTGTGTAATATAAACTTACTTGATTATTCGTTTGATAGGTTATTCTTTATCCAGAATGTAAATATTGTTGACGAATTTAAAACTCACTAAATAAAATGCATATCTCATGAAAATGAGATATGTTACGGCTGAACTTCAGATGTAGAGTGCACGAAAAAATGAATCGTGAATAGAAGAGACCAGCAAAAAATAATAATAATGTATTCTATGGTTATGTAAATATATTTTTGTAGATACACCCCACTACAATTAAGCTGCGTCTACACTAAAGTAAATTTATATTATATGTTTGGTATATTAATATATAATATTTAAAAATATATTTTCGTATAAAATATCAAATTTTTATAAAACAAAAGTACTTAATATAATAATAATATATTACTCTACGATATATTATAACTACCGGATGTTTAATTTTACCAAGCCACTTGATTTTTTTTAAGAATTTAGTGTATAACTTATAACTTAAATACCATAATTTATATTTCAATAAAGTGTAGTTATACGTTTTACACATTTTTAATTACATTTAATATATGATAAAACGATATTATATTTTAAACATCAAGTGCAATTGCATTACACCAATCATTCTTAATATGACATTTTGACGTGTTATATGTTTATACCTACCTATACCTACCGATCAACATTTTTTTTGTTTGTAATACAGAATTATGTGAGTATTCAGTATATGATTAATAATACTATAGACCGTAGACGTAGAGGTTCTGTTGCTGTTTGGTCTCTTCTTCTTAGGTTATATGTCATTGACCATTATTCTTAATTGTCTATCATCTATAGGTGTATTGCTTATTGTTTATTTATGTCTAGGTAACACTGTAACAGATTAAAATAATATTAAGCTGATCCCATGCAATACATTGCCCGTAAACAATGACAACTCTTAAATATTTTTAAACATATTATTTATATATTAAATTTTTATAAATTTCGACTGGTCAATGAATATTAAAATCAAGTGAATACCTACCTTATAATAATTTAAAAATTGGAACTTTCTACATTTTTTAATTTTTGTAAGAGCAGCTAACGAAGAACCTTATTACCTATATTGTTAAGCTTTTTTATACACAGACAAAAATATTATTCAGTATTCATTTCATATAATTTTTAATCATATTATTCAAAAAACATTTAAGCACAATTGTTTTTTAAAATAATTCAAATATATTTTTTGGAATATTCAAATAAAATGTTATTTGGATGATTATTTTAAATTATTATATCATAATTTATCTATACCAATTACCAACTATCAGGGGCATACCTATAGACCACTGGGAAATCAGGATTTTAAAAACACTATATTTTATGTTTTAATTATTATCAATGATAATATTAGAATAAATAAGCCTTTTGGCTTTTAATCTGGTAAGAATGGGATAAGTAAAAATATTTCGTACTGAATGACATTTTTTTGCTCACTTTTGCTGTGTTAATAAAATAATTTTGAAGATGGTGGTTTAAATAAACAAAGAAACCTTTAAATAGTAAGACATAAAATATTAATATTGGTAATCATATAATATACGCACTTTACAATTTGTTTAACTTAGATACTATTGTTTTTCGTATTTTTCTTACGCTATGATCTACGGGCAATACTAATAGCCAATATAATATGCTCTTATAAATAGTATCGGTATTATTATTTAGTCATCGAGCTCTGAAAAATATTCCATTATTTTACCTATAATTTTACCTTAAATTATTGTATCGCATAACAGAGAATGAACATATAATACAGTGCAAAATTTCCGAATAATAAAACTAAAACCATTATTTATAGAATCTTATTATTTATATCAAAACAACCATGTATGCAACATCAATGTATATAAAATAGACGAGTCAATATAAATAATATTTTGTTTTTCGTCATTCGTTATTCATTCATTAGTTTGTTTGGAGTCCTAATAAATCTGTAAAAATTTCATCGAAAGTGTATGTCTGTAATTTAAATACAAAACAATATAACTATTCATTAGATTAAAAGTTTTATATTAAATAACATATAATCATAAATTTCGTAAAAAGTTAAATATTAATTAACTGTATAGTAACGTCAAAAAATTGGAAATAATATAATATGCTGCATAATAAATATTTTCAATATTTATGTAAATAGCATATTTTCTACGTATATACGAAAACTATTGACTTAAATGCATTAAATATGACACAATAACATTATATCACTCAATAGTTTTTAATACTATACAAATAAATTGTAATCTGTACTTTTGCAAGTCAAACATCTCGTATGAAAAAAAACAAAGATAACTAGTTACTAGTTAATTATAAGTATTAATTAGACCAGCGGATCTGTATGAATTTTGTGTAAGTATATGTGTGACAAGTAAGTGTCTGATTAAATTGTTGTGCAAATATATTTGAAAATATTTGAAAGCACAAGCTTAAGAAAAATTTACCGACCTCAAAGAAATGATTGCGAAAAAGAGTATGAAGTACCTATAAAACTAATAATAAGGTATAAAATATATGTCCCATATAGACTATACAAAACCGTTAATTGAGTGGTAAGTTTAAACCGGGAAACTTGAATAGCAATAATAGTTAAATAATTAATGGCCCAGCTCGAATAATAAGGGGCAATACTTAGGCAATATGCATCGCCCACGTTCTTAATTTTGATTTTAAATGATAATTAATGTGAGTACAGTTGTTATGCATACTGGTCTTAGGGCTATCTGCGCACGTTCAGCAAGCGCGCACATATCATCAGCACACACCGATAAAAATTTGGACGATTGTAAACTCAGCCCAGTTTTTTTCAGGTAAAATGATTGACGTGCAAACTCAGTCCGGTTTTTTTTTCAAGTAATAATAAATGACGTTTAAAATCTGCCCTAATAAAAATATTATGCCAAGGTCTTCTCATATTTAATTAGTAATTTTCTTATAATCTTTTGGAGAACCATTTGGCATTGCCCACCACAAGGAGGAAATTCTTATTATCCTCCAAAAATTATTTTGTTTTTCATTCTCATAATATTATTCATAGTATGAAATTCGTTATGTAAATTTAAAATAGTGTAAAAATATGAGTAAAATGTTTCAGTGTTGGTTTTAATTGAGTATTCAGTGCAAAAAATATAAGTAAAACGTATTAATGTAAAATTGTAAGTGTAAAAATATTAGTAAAATGGAAAGTTAAAATATAAGTAAAATTGAGGTGTTATGATGTAAGTAAAATCTATTTAAGTAAAAACTATGTTTTTGACGTCTTAACTCACCGATATTTCTTTATTTTCATACTTTTATGTTATTTCTAATAATTCTTTTTTTTTTTAGTTTTGGAATTTCGAAGTTGAAATGGTTTAAATCGGTCAAAATTATCGGACCGAGGTTTACAACCGTACTATTTAATTACCTAAAAATTCTGAGCCAAGTATACAATCAACCTTTTTTACTCACTAAAATTTCCATTCTGAGTTTGCAACAAAAAAGGTAACCACGGGCCCAGTTTACCTTTGCCCCTAAATGTAGAGAACATTGTACCCGTATAATACGTTGTTTCCGTCTTACTAACGAATAATAATGTACCAAAATGTTTGTCCAGCAGTTCCAACTTTGTATTGTTAGCCTGTTGACATATTATCAAACTTAAATGTAACAATATTTTCTGTGTTCTCCCGTTGGTTATGTACGATATTTTAATTTTTAAGTTAGTTATGAGTGTATAAAATATTAATATTTAAAAATTCTCATAACTCACTTGAAAATTATAATACTGTATTAATCTAAGGAAAGAACACAGATAATGTTACTATATATGATAATAGGTATCTTCAGTGAAATATTTAAGCTAACAACACAAAGTTAGAAATGCTGGACCCTGGAACTTCGATTATCCGAACAAGAAAAAAAAAGTTCGGCCTTTTAATGACTTATAAATCGTAATCGTAGATTAGATTAAGAATAGGTATTATTGTTAGAAAGTCAGTTGTTAATATAAATAATAAATACATATATATTCATACAATTATATACATTTTGTCATATACCAACCATCCGGATATTCGCTTATCCACACTACCTTTGAAATGAATTAGTCCCGATGAATGCTGATCGGAGTTCTACTGTACTTACATTATGATACATTATGAGTTAGTTAGACAGAGATGATACTGCAGGTACGACGTCCTCTTAAAACAGTAACTTTTTGCTCAAGCCTTACAAGAAAAACTCCCATGCCTCCCAATTATTATTTTTATTTTGTGAGAGAGGATGAATTTTTGGCCGTAACACGTTTGGTCACAAAACGATATTTTTACCTGAGATTCAGGAGAATGATTGGGAACACACGTTTAGGTACACTTTTTTTCAGACCCCGAAAATCGATACAACGTTTGGGTATATTTTTAAAATAATACTATGTTTGGGTACCAACGTTTAGGTGCACATTTTTTCTTTTATACTTTTACATTTTATTTTTAGAGCCTATTAGTGTTACCCAGGAGACATTGGCTCTTAATAGTCTCCCAAAAATGTGTATTATTTAATTTTTTACTATTAATATTTTATTTATTTTATTTTGTCATATTATATTAAAATATTTGGTCACTCATTACAAAAATGCTATTAAAATCTTATTTTATATTTTATTTACTTATCTATATTATTTTTTTTTCCCGACAAAAATTGAACCGATGTCATATAAATAATTATATACGATAACAAGTACATGTATTATGTATAAGTTCCTAGTCACATATACTACGATAATAATCATAGAATACCTAATCAAAATAATATAGGTAATTGATATTAATTGGAGACAAAGTAAATGAGTATACCACTATTGTAGATAATGTGTTTATAAAGTGTACCCAAATGTGTCTTGTATGATATGTGTATTGTGTACCCAAACGTTATCTGATTTACCAGGTAAAAATAAAAAATACCTTATATTTTATGTGTCCAAACGTTGTGTCTATTTGTACCCAAACGTGTTGGCTTTTTTGTCAATGTGACCAAACGTTCAGCGCCCGAATTTTTAAAGGGCACTTAGACTTTGATACTTGACTAAGTTGATTAAAACAGAAATAATAAAAAAATAAATACTTGTGAAAATTAGTGATGAATTATGAAAATCAAAGTGAAAACGGCCGGTAAGAAGACTTTTTCGTTCTAAAAAAAAAGTTATCGAAATTGGATCACTCTACGAGGCTTGAACGTTTTTCCAGAAAGGTTGAGTTTTTGAGCAAAGCTCTCAGCAAGCAGGTCCCTTAAATGTTGATATTTTTAAAATGCGTTAGGTATATAAATGTACGTACGAATGGCAATGCCAAGTGAACCAAGTTAGCGTTTTCACTTGAACTTGATGATATGTCTTTGGTCGTTTTTAGCAACGTGTTCAAAATAATTTCTAACTCACGAGGACTAATTTTTTCACCTAAATTATGATAAAAAAAAGGTTTTTAGAAAAGAAAAATATTTAACTAATGATTGTTATTCAACCTATATTTTTCATCATGTGTACAAACGATTCCCTGGTCAGTATCTTGTTTTCTCCGTAGGCATTTACAAATTGGTCATTTTGTATTAGTTTGTTGAACGCCAGACGAATTTCTTTACATTTAATTCTTAATTGTGGCTTATAATTCAAATACATAATAACAAACTCCTCGAATGTCATTGTGGTAGGATGGCCTGCTCTACTGAACATTGCGTATAGCATATTAGACAACTGGAATATTTAAGTATGATCAACACATTTTTATCAAACGATTATATAATTTAAGCTATGGTACCTATAATTCCTATAAAATTGTATGCAAGTAAATACATAAAATATGAAATATATATATTTATATATATATATATACATATAATACGTACAATTTAGTTTTAAAATAATAAAATGTTTACAATATTATGATATCGATCTATGGCAACAAGTCAAAAAGCCAATAAATATTTTTTGTGTCGTGGAGTAGGTATTATGTATTCGGACATTTTATAACCAAAAATAAAGGCGTAATCATTATCCAATTTACTTCTGTTTCAGAAGGAAAATATCCCATTGCTCTAACGAGAAAAGATACGTTATACACGTCCACGTAGTCTTTAATAACTGTGGTCTCAGGATTTCGGCTATTTGCTAATTGAACACAAGAAAAATATTCTTTTAATTCTGAAATTTCCTGTCCATTTTTTCCGCCTTCTAGAAGAGAACTGTATGCTTTTAAACCAACTCCGCCATATTTCTCCAATTTATCTAAATAGCTTCAAGAAAAATTAAATATTTATTTTAGAATGTACACAAAAATATATGAAAGGGTCAACCATTAAGTATAATTTATTTCATGTAGATTGTAGGTATGAGCCTTTTAAATAGTTATAATATAATATTTGAACAATACACATGATTGTAAATTTGAAAGAAACAGAGATAGGTAAATTATTGCATTATAAAAATAATTGAAAAACGATTTAAATTAACTCGTATAAGTTAGTTTACGACATGATAAAGTTAACAGGTAATGCATTATAGAAATTGTTTCAATCTTTTTTATAAAATTATCCGGACAGTGAGGAAAATTACTAAATTGACTTTTTCAAAGTACCTACACCAATTGGCAATTGCCAATAAATGTACAAGATATTGTGTACATTAACAATGTTTATAAGACTTCTCGAATTCGTGTTTATGCCATAGAAAAAAGAGCGTTATTGTATAACATAATTCACTTAAACATAAAGTATACATAATCAAAGCATTAACGAGTTAAAAGTTAAAATTAAGTTAATTAACTCGTTTCTTTTTTTACACATTAACTTTTAACATAGTAAGTTACTTTTTTTTAAGATTAACGTGTTAACTTTAAGTTAATTTTATTTAAAAGTATCTAAATTAAGTTAATTTTAGTGCAAAAAATAATGCAAATTATTAAATGAGGTTTTTAGTATATTTTTAATTAACTATTTTTATATGAATTTTCTGTAGACGAAAATAATATGAAAAATAACTTTAATAGTCATTATAACCATCATGTTGTAACCATATATAATATCAACCTACACGTTTGTCATTATAAATTGTATTACTAATATTTTCAAAGATAGGTAATAAAGATTATCGTTTTGATGGGGTTCCCTGAAGTGGATGTCGAATGTTGTCGTGAACGTTTTTCCATTATTAAATAAATGCAATAATCGGCAAGTCCGAATTTGTTAAACTTTAAATAATTGCATGATAATTCATAAGATTGTAAAGACGACTTCTATAAATATAATTAACTATTTTAAATGTATAGTTATTTTTATATTCTATTACAGGTATTTAAATTTGTTGTACGAAAAGTTTAAAGCTTATACAAAATATGTAATTTTTTAAGATATTTATTAAAGGTTTAACATTTGTTGTTTTATTTTTATCTACTGATAATAATTGTTCATGTTGTGCTGAGCCTAGTCTTTTAAACTACACGGTGGCTGCATTTTGTCTACTCAGTATAGAAAATATATTTGGGTACTGCATGTTTGATTTTTAAAATTTGTGTGAATCAATTAAAAATATTGGTAGGTATCTTAGCAGTTAGGAGAAAACTATCAATGGTGTTTTTTTTCTTTTAATTTTTGGATGTACCATCCAAACTTGGGTAAATTGATTTGAGTTCAGGACTAAGATTTATTTTAGAAAAGTAGGTTTTTTAATAGCTAGTTAATACTTTTATGTATCATTTTAAATTTCCCAGTAATTTTCTTGAGCGTAAAAACTAATATCATGTGTGCAATTTTTTATTTTTACAATTTAGAAAATTTTCACTTTAAACTAAGTTAAGTTACTTTTTATTTCAAAGTTAACTTTTAACTTAACGAGTTAAAGAAAAAAATATAAGTAACTTTTAATTTGACTTAACTTTATTATTTTAAAATAACTTAACTTAATGAGTTAAAAAAAAATCGTTACCTTGCCCAGTCTTGTACATAATATGTAATGATGCACAAATGTATTCAATAGGTACTGGTGTACTAGTACCTACTCATCCACAAGTTGAATGTTAACATAATGTTAGAGTATACGGTATTATAGGTATAGGTAAGTAATAGGTACATAGTCTTAATTACAATTAATTTAGTACATTTTATTTTTATCATAAATTGTAATTGTTAATAATGTGTTGTATTACCTCGTATGCACAGCCCAGATTATCATAGAAGGGCTATTTTCACTTATACTAAAGATGTACATGCCATCCATTGAAACACCAATATCGATAATCTAAAAAACAATATGTATACCGAAGCAAATGGTATATAAATATTTAAGATTTTACAGGATAATTTTAATCATATACAATATGTATATCAAAACAACTTATCTAAAAAAAAAATATTATAATATTATAATGGATTTTATAATGTAGGTATAGTACGGTTCCACTCGTGGAATCCATCGCTGGTACTATTTTTCATTGTCTATGACGATTTATCTCAAAATATATATCAGGAGTGGCCTAACTTTTTTTGATTAAGATCTACTGAAGGTATATTTTTTCATTTAGGATCGACGACTAATGTAAAAATATTATTTTATATTCATAATGAATTAATGAACTCACTTATATAAATAATAAAATATAAAATAAAAGTGTAAAGTTATCTAAGATGAGTGTTACACGTTAAATTTCTAAATAATATATTAACATACTGTTGATGTAGAAGCAGCGTGTCGTTTCATATCATGGCCAGTTAATTATTATAATCTCGGTAACTGTCGCTAACTGCGAAATAAAGACGCTGCGCTTAAGTCTAAATTATCATCAGAAACTATACCTCGATACCTATTCAGCTTTTATAACTTTCATGTGAGAAAATGCCATTTCACAATAACAGGTTACTCCAAAATATATGTATTTAATAACTGTACTCGTATTTACTAAATGACAAATGTATAAGAATAATTAATGAATTCGAACAAGGGGGATCGACTTAGAAATCGTCCGAGATCGACCAGTCGATCGTGATCGACCGTTTGGCCACCTCTGATATATATCATAATTTATAAGTAAACGAATATACGATTATAATATGAGATTACTGACTTTCGTTCCGGAACCGAGCACTGCCGCGTTTTTGTACGGGTTTCCATCGATGGGCTGTCGTATAATGCCAATATCTGTGTCATTGCAAAAAAATACATCATTGCTGAACTTGGGAGACTCCTAGAAATATATTTTATATTTTTTAACAGGCGTATGTCTGGCGTCTGCAGTTATCGACCACATAATTGACGATAACCATATGTGATATGCCTTATCGGATAGATTTTGGTGTTAGAATATATTATTAACATTTACTCGATCAGGTCGACTTTCGAAAGGATGGATTGGGGTCTGAGATCGATAGTTATAGATATTATATTTATATGCATTTTCATAAGCTCTTTCCATTTATAAAATGAATACTTTTTATAATTAGACTAGAACATAATATTTTACACGTGGAACGGACTTGTAAAAAAATCGGCCAGTACAATACTGGAAAAATAAAAATAAAATGTATACCTAATATTGTAAATATTTATAAATATTCAAATTGGTGAAAGTAACATTTTTACGTAGAACTAATAAATTGTATTATTTTAATGAAATAATATTCATAGGAATGATACATGGTATGCGATATGATTTAATTTCACACTTTAAATTGAAAAATAAATATAATATTATGCACATAAATATTACCTTAAAAATATCATGATTTATTTGAAAAATATATGATCAAACTACGATCGATTAACGAATGTCAAAATACTGAGAATATAATATAATTTTATGACGGTAGGTATTTGAGTAAATTATATAGAGTATTTTATGATATTAAAGTGACAATAAAACGAATGGAATATAAGAAACCTATATAGGATATAGAATTTACAAAGAATATAAAAAAATTCCAGGAACAATTTGAATGACTCGAAGAAAGTGATGATTGATTTTGGAAATAAAATAAACATTTAAAAACCACACACTTAAACTTTTACTTTATTTTATGGTCTACCAATACCTTTTTCTTATATTCTACCTAATACCTATATAGTTATCGTATTATATATTAGTTTTAATATTGTTGTTCATGTAAAGTATAATATTTACTTTCATTACTCGAATCGGACTTTCGAGATTGACTCCTAGAGTTGTACAGATGCACCGATTGTTGTCCCACAAGGATAAACGTAACTATAATACATAAAACCGTATGAAAATAAATGACAAAATAAAAATATATAACAAACAGCCAATAAGTAAAGCGATGTTGTAGATTACATCATTGCCGCTAATCATAAAATTGAATTCTTGCTTATTGATTGTCGATTTCGTCATGCATTGAGGTTCGTTAAATGATTCTGTTTTCATGGTTTTTACGATTTTGGGTGGCTCCTTGTCTTTTCTGTAAAAAATTCAAAACGATCACGGCTAAGAATTGATATTAATACCGATAGACTATGTACGTAATAACGTGATAACAATAGTATGTAATTTATATTATAATCAGTTTGAAACAATAATTATTAAAATGGTGGATTATATTTTTGCAAAAGTAGGTATGCTCCGTGATTACGTTTTGTCAAATTCTAATGCAATGATTTTGTGATCCGCCCCGGCGCTGTAAATCATTAGAGTGGTACTGTACTCCGACATTAAAATACTTCGAATTAATTTATTGTGGACTTCGTAACACCCATAGTATTTAATTCTGAATTCGTTCGATTTCTGCAGCTGTATCACGCCGTACATGTATATACCAAACAAATTGTCCTGCATCATAATATGTTTGAAAATCAGAAAACATGATAAAAATTGTAGTAGTGCAGTGTATCGTTAATGTACTATAAATGGTCACCAACATGGCAACATAATATGATTTAAGACAATACAAAAATTAGCGGAGCATTTTTCTAAACATTTTGAAGTACCAGAATCTAAATTTCAACGAGTAGTTTTTAAGTTACTTAACTTTGTATACTAAGAATAATAGGTCCATACAAATGGGCTTGGGAAATATAGGGGCTATGGTGATTTGAATATTTTAGTGATTAATCTACCGACATTAATAATTTGTAAATATGATACAAGTAGGTATACCTATAGTAAATACTAGATCCAATACTATAAATTATAATTTGTAAAACCATTTTTAAGGAATATCTTATCTTTAGCATAAATATTTTAACAACTAAGAAACTACTCGTTCGAATTTTGAATTAGGTACATCAACATTTTCAAAAAAAGTAAACGACTAAATAGTTTATAGTAAAAAGGAATTCTCGTTTTAAAAATAGAAGTTTATATGACCACAGAACACTCCTTAAGTAGAACAAATAAATTTAATTTTGAAAATATGACGTTTGAGTATGCTTATAAATTTCAAAAATCAAAGTGTGAATAAATGAAAACTGTAAAAAATGGAACTGAGTATACTTGGTGAATCACCCTATTTATAAGAAGCATAATATTGATGTGCATGACTACTACAATATAAGTGACATATATGTATGTTTTAAAAATCTTAAAAACCATAAAACTATATAAAAGACACATTTTAAAATACCTAAGTACTTAATTTCTGTACTATATTTTATAATAGACAAAATGTCACATCAGTAAGACTTACGGTGTAAACCACATATTTCGAAGAATCACTAAACGTTATGTGTTGAACTGACGATTTGTTCCACTTGAACGACATGTTGTCCATTGACGTTAAGGTATAAGGATCAACAAACTGAAACAATCCATCCGAGCGACCGTAACAAAGATAATTTCCTGCAAAATGAGAAACTTAATCGTGTAATAAAATTATTCAATTATATTATAGGTAGTCGATTTTTGGTTTGTCACATTCAAATATTCAATAATAGGTACATGCCATTTGTGGAATATTTGATACAGGTGATTCGATGGTCTTCTTTAATCTTCCGATCTCCGACCATGCTAATGATAGTTTTTTTCTTTCGATGGTTAAACATAATGAGCCCGCCGATTGAATTGCCCATTATTATATCTCTCCTATTATAATGAGAATAATATATCAAATAATAATAATAATAATAATAATCTGTCACAATATTGCAAACATCGCTATAATATATATACCTACACACAGGGTCGGACTGGCCCGGACCGCAGGTCCGCGATCGCGGACTGGGCCCCCAGCTAGTTTGGGCCCCCAAACTTCATGTTCATAAATATAAAATTTAATTAAAATAAGATTACCATTTATAGTAACTGTATTTAAACATGTCTTAATATTTTGAAGGGCTCCTTATTAATTTTAGATTTACAAAATAAAATTAATATTATTAACGTTTATCTAACAACTGAATCGTAATTCAGTATTAACATTATAAATTATAATAATAATTATCTTCTGGGTCCTTCTGCCTTCGACCGCACCGCGTACACACACGCACACACATACCAATATTAATACAGATATAATAGATGTATTATATAATTCGACTGCGGGCGACTATCGTTATTCCCGCAGCTATCTAAAAATAAATTTAAATAGTAGTAATTTCACTATAAAACAAGGGGGTCAAGTGGATGTCGCTCCGCTGTACAGTAGGCTACAAGTAGATCACTGTACTATAATGGATGGTATTAAATTTGAATTCAATGATATAATATCATTGTATACGAAAAACGATTCTGAGCGGAGACGGTATGTCAGTCTAGGATATTTTAAATTATATTGATATTGTTATTATACGGTAGCTGCTAAGTTGAATTAATATTATTCATATTATTTAATTATTAACCTAAAATTATCAGTGATGCTATAAAAATATTATAATATATACTTTTACTCGTTAAAATTGATTTTAATATGTAATTTCGTCCAAATTTGAACTTAAAATGTCTGTAAAAAATAACTGTGTTTAAATATTTTTTAGATTTTTTGAATACAGTATGTACTATTTATTAGAATCTTTATTTTAAATTTTCAATCCTTAGTTAAGAAAAAAACTGAACATTTTATAATTGTTTAATTACAATGATTGATAATTTTCGAGATTTTGATGTATTTTGTCAAAATTCGAACTTTAAATGATTATAAAAAAAATGTGTGCCTATGTATTTTTAATATTTTTCAATTGCTATTGTAATAATATATCAGGAGCCTTGTATTAAATTTTCATTATTTTTGGCCCAACAAATAAAATGTAATTGGTATTAATAGAAAAAAAAACTAAAAAATTTGAAAATTGAAATCGTCCGTAAAATACTGAAAAACAGTCAAAATATATTAAAAATTAGATGGTGTATAGAAATAGCTTATATAAACATTCAGTGAAATTTTCATGCATCTACAGTTATTTGTTTTGAATTGCAACAAAATAAGAAAATCGCTACATGAGAAATCGAGTGAATATCTAATCTTGTACAAATTTGAACTTAAAATGCTCATAAAAATTTATTATGACTTGCTTATAAACTTTTTTTATTGATAAAATTAGGCAAACTTATGAGGAATCTTGTATTACATTTTCAAATCTTAGATTTAAAAAGAAAAATTTTTATGAATTTCTAACTCAAAATAAATTGCAAATTTTCGTCATTTTTACGTATTTTGTCAAAATTTGAACTTTGATTACATATAAATAAAAATTGTGACTACGGATTTTCAATATTTTTCATCTGCCTTTGAATCTATATATTAGAAGCCTACTATTAAATTTTCAAGATTTTTTACCCAACAAATAAAATTTTATTGACATTTATAGAAAAAAAAACTAAAAAAATTGGAAACTGAAAATGTCCGTTAACAGCTCAAAATAAGTCAGAATATTTTGAAAATGCTATGGTGTGCAGAAAATGCATATATAAACATTCGGTCAAAATTTCATGTCTCTACGGTAATTTCTTTTAGAGTTATACCAAAAACCAAAATCGATTTTGTCGAAAATTGGTTTTCCGTAAAAATTCCCGTTTTTCCCATAATTTTTCATTTGTTTTTCCAGGCGCTCTTGAAAACTACTGGGAAATTTTGACTTTTGACCCCCCAAAGTACCAACTAGATTCACTTTCCTATCAGAAAAGGTACTATTGAAGAAAATCGAAGCATATTTTCTGTCCTAAAACGTGATGACAGACACAAAAATAAAAAAAAAATAAAAAAAAAACACACATCATTGTAAAACCAATACATTCATCGCTCCGCTCAGAATCTAAAATGATTTTAATAAGGGAAAATCTGTAGGTAGAGTATCAAAAAAAAAAAAAATGTCTGGTGAAGAAGCTACAGATGAACGGCCAAATATTTCACCAACTGATAGGTTTAAAATTGAAACTTTTATAATTATATACATGATATTTGTGCAAACAGCTTGGATAAACGGTTTATGAGTAATACAAAATTACTAAGCGATTGCATTTGTCTGGATCCTAAAAATTTTAATTCGATAAAAAATGAAGTACCTGCAAATGCGTTACTAGAACTTTCAATTCTAACAACTATTGATAGAAACACACTTGCATATGAATTACAACAATTTGCTTTACTTAATATAGAAAGAAATGTTGAAATTGATAAAAAAGTGTAATTGATTCTATTGGAAAGAGTTCTAATGAACTTTCAAAACTTTTGTTAAATTGAATTGTAATTTATTTAAGTTTTTAAATTATTTACATTTAAATGTTTATTATCATATTATGCACCTATGTATTGTTTCATATTTGTTAAAGTCAAACAAATTGTTATAAATAAAAGTAATAAGTATGTATGTAAAATATTACACTTTTATCTAAAATGTTTATCATTATAATGTGTTTTTTTTTATTACATATAATTGTTATCTTATTTAAATACAAAAATGGAGAAGTAGAGAGCGGACTAACAATTTATAGTCCAACTTTAGTAAGGCAGTAAGGGCCCTTTCATCAGATCGCAGACTGGGCCTTTTGTTGCCAGTCCGACCCTGCCTACACAGCAAAAATTCGGCCTCTTACCGGGTTGGGTGTACTGCCAATGCGGTGATAAATTCTACTTCACACTGATCAAATATATAATCAGAACTTTTGTTGGAAATATCAATTTGAAAAATTCTGCAGTTTCTCGTACCTAATGTAAGACACATATACAAATGCTCAAAGTTAATAAGAAATCATCTCCTCCGATCGATTAACGCTTTGCGTGGTCAGAAATCACGTATATAGGTACTTATAAGAAATGGTCTGGATTTAAAATCTTGACCGGGGGTGAAATCGGCACCGATTTCGGGGCTGTTGTCGCATTCTGACTTAGAGTCGTCAACGAGCAGGATTTGATTTTCCGAGTCTTTTTCTGATTTTTCATACATACTCGAATTTACTCTCCCTGTAGAGTAAAGTATTATAATACAATACTCATGTAATATATCATCTTATACTATAACGCCAATTAATTTTAATACCATTGTCCAAATGCATTTTACTGTTAATCATTGAAATGGAAGTAATGGGATCGCCAACAAACACGTTCAAGTAGTATAGTACACGTAATGATTTATCGTAAAAGAAAATATCACCATTCGTATTGCCCGTTATTATATGTCTGGAAAAAATAAAATTAAAAAAAAATAATCAAACGTCATAATAGTAGTAAATACCTACGTTTGTATACAAACTATAGTAGTAATAGAATGCTCGTCCAATTTGACGTGTTTTAAATATTGCTTGTTGTTCGTTATCGGTTCATCCTTAATTGTCAACACATCATAATCGTTATCATCCCATACAGTTACCCAACCTAATAGCGATCGAATAAAAATTATTATGTACTCACATATTAATTCGAGATACCTAACCACAGTACCACACAAATCAATACAATTTTATTTTTTTTAATTTATCACTATTATATAATATCTGCTATACCTTTATTAGACGCTGATAGAACCTGACGGGTGTTTGTCACATACGTTGACTGTGTATTAATATATTTTTTCTGTATTATGTCTTGGGTCGGAACAGTGATTATTATTTTATTCACATTGTCTATATTTGTTGATGGAATTTTTTTTTTTTTTAATATTTTTATCCATTCTTTCTAGAGTCATAAAAAATACAAGCTTTTCGGTAGTCAGACAGTAGAAGTTTGTATTATCATAGCAACAAGCTAGATGCACGACCGTATCAATACTGTTGTCAAGTTTTGTTGAACCTATTTACCAATTAATGTGTTTTTACGAAAAGTATATGCAGGGTGATTCACCAAGCATGGTCTGATGGTCACCCCCATTGTTTCCTTAAATAATTAATTTTTTCGAATTCTGATTTTTGGAATTTTTAAATATACCTACTCAAAGACCATGTTTTCAAATTAATTAATATTTTTTACTACTTAAGGAGTGTCCTGTGGTGATACAAACTTTATTGAAGAAAAAAGAGGGAGAGCATGCTTGGTGAATCACCCTGTGTAATATCAATTTGAGTAACGTGTACACTATAACATCGCTGCTAGTTGCTACGTACAAACCGATTCTTCTTTGCCCGATGTCCATTCCCATAAGTCAATCGTCTGTTCACCGTTGGTATCTGCAACCGAAACTGTAATCACATATTGTGAATCGACGCTGAACTTTACAATTGAAATTCCCATTTCAAATGGTGATAATACCGAAAAGACTGGAGTCCTCAAAAAAAAAATAATAATAATAATGAATTGGTACGTATTGCTATTATTATTTTGATAACCTGCACTTGAGTAAGTCACTAATCACAATGTCACATAAGCAATATATTATTACTACACCCATATGTGTTGTCTCCGTCTTACAAAATATGTAAAACATAGCAAAAACTGTATTGCACTGGAAATAACTGTGAAGGTTACAGTCACAACTAAGAAACGAAATTTTCACAACATAAAAATAAGATTTTTGTCTGTGAAATATCGTTTTTATATTTCGATATCAGACTATAAATTAGTTATTCAAGTTTGAAAAACATAAAAATTAATGGATTTTGAAAAAAACTTTTTTTGTATAATTGATATCAAAAAAATAAAAACAATATTACATAGATAATGTTCTCAACTAGGTATATACGTATTGTATGTCAATTTGGAGTCCAACTATCACTACAGCCTGAGTGTTTCTTAGCCACGCAAAACAGTTTTTGCTATGTTGTACATTTGTAAGACGGAGACAACACATCGCGAGGCTGTGCCACAAATTCATACAATTTGTAGTATTATAGTTAGTAATTAGTATAGTAACAATTATTATATAATATTAATATTAAATGTCTATAAATATTTAAAATAATTTCGTGGTAAATCATTTTAACCGTTAAATCATTATACCTGAGTGAAACATCCCATACTATTAACATTGTGTCGTTATTGCCTTTATCAACTGTAACCAACCAACGACTGTCCGGATTGACATCGAAACTACTAATATAGTTGCGCTGAAGACCAACAAAAACAAATAAATGATTATAAATACTAAACATAAAACATGTATACAGTATAATATATAGGTATTATGTAACATATTTAGTTTATTAAAAATCAGAACATATTATAATATAATAAACATACCTATTATGTATAAATTCATAATACACACTTACTTTAAAAATATATTACCAATAATGTAACCAATAAACATAGCCTCAAATATTTAGTTGTAGGGGGGGGGGGAGTAGGGTGGCTAAAATCTCGACCATTTTCAGGTTTTAAGGATGTTGGAAAGTTACTGCGATTTCAGTAAAAAAACTTGCCTTACAGAAAAAACTCTCACGCTTAGTGAAATAGTCAGATTTTAATAATTTTTTTTTCATTCAAAAGATGAAGAATTTATTCATGTAAAAGTCTGGTTTTTAAATCTCTATTTTCAAAAATTATAATAAACGTACCTATTCATTTTATACTGTAAAAATGTTCTGATAACGCAGATAACTAAAAACTGATTATATTTTTACTCCTTAATTAATTGCTGCCTCCGCCAGATTAATGGATAAAAACGAAATATAGAATTATATATTATACAATAATAAGTAGTTAGCTATGGAAAATGTTAATTTCTTAACTTATTCATACCTATGTCAAAGTGCTCGATAGAGTGAAAAACATCAATGTAGGTATAATATATTTACATGGCCGGTCAACATGGTCATCGTATTGTTTTCTTTATTTGAGGTATCGTACTCCAATATAATACCAATTTGGTCACTAACAAAAAACATCTGTGATTTAATTTCGTTCGAGTCTTCGACTAAGATACTTTTCAATCCGATTTTACAGTTCCATCCAAAAGACCATACAGGTCTCTATTTAAAATGACATGTACAAATATTTATATTTATTTAATTGATGAGCTAGTTAAATTAAGTATATTAAATATATCAATAAATCCTAGAGGCCCTATAGGAGTAGTTGAGTGTTGAGTAGCAGTAGAAACACGAAGAAACACGTATTTTACTGTATACAGTCTCAGTCTATATTATTAATTTTTTTACACCAATTAATGTAATCAGCGCAGTGACAATAATTTACTCCATTCATAAAAACTTTAAATTACTGTACAAAAAAAACTACCTATTTAAGATACATTTTTTCATAAAAAAAAAATATACAAGATTAAAATTATTTCGTTTATGGTTATAGTATCATATAATCGGGTGTATATGTACAGATTGTATAATGATTATCTAAATGAAAAACGTTTAAGAACAATTTTTAAAGGAGCACACAACACAAAAAATAAGTTTTTTTTATTTGAAAGAATGTTCAATTCTAAGGATAATGGTTTCAGTTTTACGTTTCTACTCATATTATTCAATAAGTTATGAGCAATTGAAAAAAGAGGCATGACGTCATTGTGCCCTACTCATCGTAATTTCCTATCTTATACGTGTAAAAGTTCCTCGCTTCTCACAACGATTTACCCACCTAAACATTTTATTTTTTTAATTTAATTTACGTATAAATGTGTGGTTTTGTGTGTTAACAACGGGTCCACCGACCGACGCCATGACGTGCCGTTAACCAAAATGTATCTTTTAAGATTTTAAATATTTAAAAAACTAAACGTCATATTGAAATTCTGATTCTTGCATCGTCTTAAACACATAAAACCACATATTTATACGTAAATTAAATTTAAAAAAATAAAATCTGTAGGTGGGTGAGAAATGAGGAACTTTTACACGTATAAGATAGGCAATTACGATGAGTAGGGCCCAATGACGTCACGCGGCTATTTTACATTTCTTAATATCTCCTAAAATAATAATTATTTTTACATCGGATTTTCACCAAATCATTTCATATAACCATAACTACAATAATTTAGCATTTAAAAATAATTTAAATAATTTTTTTTTGTGTTGTGTGCTCCTTTAAATATAAATTATACACAAAATCAATTATAATATAATATAATATGGTTGAAGAACGAATGGGAAAGGGAAAAGTATGAGGATTGTGGAATATTATATCCTTTTTTTACTTTTGTGTAAGTATATATAACTAATCAGCTGATATAAGAGTTTCAGGTTTTTCGTTAGGTAGGTTAGAAAATTAGTAGGTACTTTTTAAAATAATGGGAAAAAAAGAAATAGATTTTATAGTTTATTGGTGTACCTATGTAGGTGCCTCATATAATTTACACATTAACGATTTATCTTCGAATGATTTTCTTATTTGGTTGTACCAAGTTTAAAAACAAATAACTGTAGATACATGAAATGTTTATCAAATGCTTATTTAATCATTTTTTATACACGATAACATTTCAAAAATAAAATATTTTGATTTTTTTTTTTAACTTTTTTCACTTATTTGAAATTTGAAATTTTTTAGTTTCTTTTCTTTAAATATCGATAACAAATGTTTTTTGAAAAGCTGGTAAATTGAGAAGGTATAAGGTTTTTCGTAAGTTATTATAATTGCAGTTCAAAAATATTATTTATAAAATGGCGAGATTTTTTTTATAATCATGTAAGTTTGACAAAATTTATCAAAATCACGAAAATTTGCAAATTATTTTGTAATTTTCAATTTTTATAGCTAAGAATTTAAAATTTGAAACATGGACTTCATAAGTAGTTTATACTGTAACCGATATAAATATATAATATAGTATTATAATATTATAGTATTAAATTTATATATATTTTATAAATATTTTAAGTTCAAATTTTGACGAAATTAGACAGTAGTTATTTAAAATTATTTTTCGAGGGCATTTGCAATTATCACGAGTCTTCAGTCAGAATCGTTTTCCGTATACAATTATATTATACTATAATTTAAAATTTAAATAATCCATTTGTGACTCATTTGACACCTATATTGTACAGCAAAGCGTTATTCGCTTGCCTACATTTTTTTGTTTAAATATGTAGTCTTGTAAATATATTATACATCAAATTAAATTAAATATCGTTTTTTTTTCAAAAACTCATAAACTGATTGGAATGGGTGAAAAAATGATCATTTATGATATACATTTAATAAATGTGAATTAGACTTTCATAATTAATGAAACTATAATTAATATAATGTTTGCTTACTAATGGGGTGTCAAAGTTATTTTCAAACTTAGCAGTTTTTCCGGGATTTCTAAGAATCTCAAATCGTGTGTGGTTATTATTAATCATTGGAGTTTTGTCTTTTGTAACGTTCATCTTGTAGACAAAATCATAAATTCATACAATTTCACATTAATAAATTATCAATATTAGTTAAAATATGTTTTTTTAATAAGAATATTATAACGTTCCTAGGAAACATTATAATATTATGTAATATATACTATTGACGGTAGGCGGCAACACGGCCGGTAGCTTAAAAAATGTATTAATTTAATGGATGTTTTCAGCTTCTTTTAACACTTTATATAGATTGTTAAAGGGCGGCTGACGCATAAATTTCATTTTGAAACTATAGAAAATACAATATTTTTAGGCTACATGCGAGGAACCTTGTATTTAATTTTCAAACCTTATCTATACAAATTAAAAAAACATTTTGAATTTACCTAATATTATTTTTTGAGGTACAACAACAGCACCAAAAAAACATCAATTACATGATCGTCGTAGCAATCTGAGGGTACCAGCATGCTTATCTATACAATAATAACAATGACAATAATTATAGTAATAATAACATTCTGGACCATGTTAAGTGATATCGTCGACCGCAATCGTGATTTACACTTTTGCAGCACATTCTCGTAGTCTTGTACTTTCGTGGAAATGTAGAATCATAGTTCCTCCGCGGCCATTACATTTTTTTGATACAATATTTGAATGAAATGATTTGCCAAACTATCGGAAAGTCGGAAATATTAATTCATAGGTGGATATTGGGAGAGGGGGGCTCCGGGGGGCTTGAACATTATCAAGCCCCTCGGAAGATTTTAGTATCTCTACTTCAGTTACAACATACATTTATGACACAACTGTAGAAAATATTCAAAATAACAAATTCGTCAAATATTTTTGTGTAAGAATTTATTATTATAATCTATGATAGAATTATGGTTATATAAATTGGTATATAAACCATATTTTCAAATGATGTTCTTGTATTTAACAGTTTCCAACGGCAAACCATTAACGTTATCACTTAGCACTTATTATTAATTCGATGTATCTACAGTACTAAAACGGTGTTTGTGCACGTGCCATGACTAGGATAGAGGACTTATAGCACTAACCCTAAAATGACAGCAAATATACATTTATGCCCAAAATATGTATTTTAAATATAAAAACAAGAATATTAGGTATATTTATTTTTTGTATTTTATAAATGAATTCATTATTTTGAATTGATATTATTTGTAACACGTGTTACTACTTAAAAATATTAAACTGTATTAAAATTTATAAATTTATCAGGTTTCTGGGGTAAATGTGCGCCTGCCACCAGTCAAAACCATATTATACGACAAAAATTAAAAATGAATTGAAGTTTATTTCAAATAAAAATGTCAGTGGAGAAAAAATTAATAAAATTATTATTTAAGTTAAAATATGTCTCAAAAAGTATAAAATGGAAGAAATTTGCCCTAAAAACAAAAGAAATTCAAAATAAGCAAATACAGGCAAAATTAAATTTCAAAACTAACTTTGTGAAAGTAAGAAACGTAGGTATTTGTTTCATACTCTGCTAGTTTGAACTGTGCAAAACAATATAATATATAAATGCTACAAGTCCTTCTGGCCTAGCCATGACGCAATGTACCAATAGTATTATAATAATATCATATTATATAATAAGAACTCAGTCAGCCCAGACGTCAAAATAAATTGTATACTTGTAATTTTATTTATAATTTAAATTTTATTAAATTGATGTGTATTATGTGCATTTATTTTAAATTATAATTAATTCAATAATGACTTAAGTGTTTGATATCTTTAATATCAACAATATTGAACATATAATTTTGAACATAGAAAAAAGTTTATCTAAGTGTATTAATACAAATATAACCATTGTTAATATATTTGCAAAAAGCATAGATGTATGACAGTAAAATTAGTAGATATCAATAATTTATTTATTTATCTATGTTCCTATTACCTACCTATTTGGTGTCTCAGCTAGATTAAATTAGGAGTAGCCACTGTAGCTAATAGGTTGAAGCGTCTAAAAATGTGTAAGTTACGCGTAATTCACTTATGCAAATAGATAAGGTAAAAATGTTAAGCCCCCACTGATGTGACCAATTATCCGTCTATGAATTTCTTAAATGTATGAAAAAGTGATTTTACTCTCAGATCACTCAAAAACCAATAAAAAAAAAAAAACGATTTTAGTGACTTAGTTTTTCAATATGTTGCAAGTGGCAAAGTTGGTGAGTGAGAGAGAAAACAAATAGAGATCTGAAATCCTCTTAAGTTAGTCTTAATTCAGAAATAAAAATTGAAAATACTTACTATAAAATAAATGTGATGTCTAGTGTGTTCACAGTATACAATCGTGTCTATTTAATAACTTATAAGTTTATTATTTATTAGTTATGAAATAGTGTGAATGTATTGAGTGGTAATATTTAGACAATATTATGCAATCTCATCGTCTCAATCTATTGTCTCTGTGGTTCATCGTTGGTCGTAAATCGGGTAAATGATAATATTAGTGTGAACTGTGAGTGGAGTTTGCTATTATAGTATGTAGCTATTATTTTGCAGTGGTAATATTATTTAAATAATCATTTGAAAATGTATAACATTCTTTGCTTAAATTAATACATACTTATCATCATCATAAAATGTATACATATGTGTCAATACAATTTTCTTTCTGTTAAAACAAGATTAACCATGAACTCAAGCACGGTAGGTACCTACTCCCACAATATTAATAACGTATAATATACATTATACCTATTATAAATTATGATTAGTGATTATTAGTTACGTTACACATTGAAACTACGATGCCTTTGCTTTTATGCAAAGATTCGAGTTTATGGTTTTATCCTAGAGCAGCTAAATTGTAAAAACTTATAGAGGGACAAAAATGTATATATATATATATATATGGGGGGGGGGGCTATTCAAATCTGTGTAAAGGAATCAATAATTTCTACGGAATGTGTTACACTCGCCAACTTATACTTAATTATAGATACAAACATTCAAATATGCAATGAACTTTTGCGAATCTTCATAAAATTAATTAACTGATGTTGATGTATTTTTTCATATAAAATTATAAGAAAAATATATTGATAAATACGTATTTTATACTGAATACTGAGTCTGAAAATGTCAGTCATATTTCAATAATAAAATTGTCAATTTTAATGTGTACTGCAATGTGTCAATAAATTCCACAATGGCAAAGTGTCATAGGAGACAATGAGACAACGTCTCCCCTTAAGAAATTATAACACGGGACAAATAATTTTGTTTCAAAAAATATTTACACATTTGAACGTCATCTATATTATAATTAATATGATGTAGGTTTCAATAATTGTTAAAATTGGTTTTTGTTCTACGGTTATAGAATTCTGAAAATAGATTAGATGCGCGTGATATGGCCGTGAGTACGAGCTGGCGAATCATTCAAAATATGATAGTAGTATGAATTTGGGGAGTCTGGTTCCAAATTTACAGGGAGATCAAAAAAGTTCAAGGGAAAAGTTCCGCTTGCAGTACATTCGATCACCGTATAGCTAAAAATTCCAAATAGGTGGTTGGGGAGTCTGGTTCCAAATTTACAGGGAGATCAAAAAAGTTCAAGGCGAAAAGTTCCGCTTGCAGTATATTCGATCTCCCTGTAATTTTCTTAAGAAACGTTTAGACATAATTAATTTAAAACATTTAGTCAGTTATTAACGGACCGTTGTGCAACCAAGTTGTGTTATTTTTTTTTTAGTAAATCATCTTATTGAGTCGATTTTTTCAAGTAATTTTTTTAATTTTATTAAAAACCATGAATTTACAGAAGTTTTCCAATGATTTTCCTTCATTAGTTTATTTGGTACGTAATAATTCGTATCCAGCATATACAGATTATACATCATTTTTGTCAAGATTAAAATCATATAATACATTTCCATCTACTTTGTGTCAAAATAAATATTCGTTATCCGAAGCTGGTTTTATGTACACTAACGTTAATGACGTAGTTCAATGTTTTTATTGTGGGCTGATCTTGCAAAAATGGACAAAAGAGGACATTCCATGGGTTGAACACGCAAAATGGAATCCTAAATGTATACTGTATTACTGTGTAAGGGAAATTAATTTATTGAAAATGTCAAAAACGAATATGTAAAATCCGCTCATGTTTGCGATTGTAATAATCAGTCTAAATCATAATGTTATCACTTACTAGTTTATTTATATAAATAAATTATATTTTTAATAATTTGTATTCATTTATAAATAAATATTGAATTAATCAACTTAAATGTGTTAATATTTGATTTTATACCTCGTGAACTTGATGTCAAGTAAGATAACGCGTGAAGCTTTAATTATATAACCAGTTTTTAAATTTAAGTTACAAGTTTGACGGAACAGGTAAGTGCAATAATTCTATGCGTTATTTGATTTGATTTCACGTTCACTTCAGTTTTTATAACAATTCCAATTAAAACAGTTTAGTATATAACAATACGTGTATAAGTAATATATACTTAGTGTGAAAATATGTGTTGTAATGATTAGATCAACGTTAATAATTTACGTTTATTAAAGTGGTATCAATTATTTCTTCACGTTTAAATAAATTATCAACAGAAATCATTCAGATCAATAAGTTCACGTCGCAATACAATATGATGTCAATTATCGTTTACAAGTCAGTATTCAATATCCGTCATTTTAGCAAGAAAAGTGTAACGGTTGGATTGATGGTTAAGAAAACTATTTCTATTGTTATATTGCTAGAATGTAATTTTACTAAAAAAATTTTAACGTTAGACGATCAATAGTGGAAAACGTTAATGTGTAATATCAATTATAGTTCAATAATTAATAATTTACATACTAATTGTAAACGTATAAAATATCTGATAACATGTTTTATTCAGTTAATTTAAATCAGTATACTATTAAATTGTATGTTAATGATAATTTTATTACCTTATCATATATTGACCTACATCGTTTAAAACAATTACAACAGTGTATCGATTCGTGTATTGATGAAAAGCAGAAAAAGTTGGTTTCATTTCAGTCAACTTTCGATACAGTATATTCTTCAATTAAAGCAGACATAACTATTTTACCGTTATCTTGTCAACGAGATGATTTCTGTAGTCAGTATATCCAACATTTTGATTTTAGCATTTGTTGTATACAGAACGACGATTCTTGTTTCATGTATGAAATACTTCAATTTCACAATAATACACTAGCAGATATGATATCACGTGATTTAATGATGTTACAACTATTATAGTATAAAATTAGTTTAAATTTTTTTTTTGTTTGTTTTTGCTGTTTGAACATTAAATCATAAATAATTACATAATGGAATTCAATATTATAGTAAGACAGAAACAAGATTAATTTATTATAATAATGTATTACATCTTTTATTACATCAATTACTACAGCGTTTCTCAACCTTTTTTCATTTGCGTACCCCTTGACCTCTCACCACTGCTTTACGTACCCCCAATGTCAATTTATCGTTTATTCACACACAACACAAATAAGATATTATGAAATAAGTTCAATGATGAAAAATTTGGAAACATTGTACTGAACAACATTACATAACCCGATTAGATAAAATCTAGTGTCCTGTGCCACATTATTAAATATTTCACAAATTACGAACTATTTAAAATACACCAATTTTATTTTTTTCGGACATTATGATTTTTTTTTCACATACCCCCTCATACCTTCTTACGTACCCCAAGGGGTACGCGTACCACAGGTTGAGAAACGCTAAATTACTACATCAGCTATTACATGATCATTAAAATATATTTTATATAAAGTTCAATTAATTATAATTAATGCATTGATTTATATAATATTAATAAATTACATAATTTTAATTTATTTTTTACTGTTTTTTATTATTTTTCGTTTTGGATCGGACGAAAACCGATCCAAAATATCCCGCAAGACGTCGTTTATTTTGCTGATGATGTTGGAATCTTTCGCGTCTCGAGGTGTCGTATGCAACTTTATACTTGCTTCAGCAAAGAGGTCGTTTGATCTGAGTACCTACGTCAATAATTTGCAATGATTTTTTACATATATAATCATAAAAATTACTGTTTGCAGTTTATAATTAGTATAATATTATAATGTAGCGTAAAAGTGTTTGACCGTGGTTTCCCATAATCTACTAATTAAATGTAAAAAACAATATTTTAAAGCGGTTTTTTAGTTAGTTACCCATTTTTTATCAAACATTAATACTGATTCTATATAAAAAATCGAGAGTATAAAGTTCAAAAAAACAGCAGCACTCAATATCACGCCATACGACTACGGATCAATGACGTAAGTAATTACGGTAGGCTTGCCTCATATAAATATATGATAGTTTTACATAGAGCATCAGAGTGTTTTAACCTTCCAGTTCTCAGTGTAAGTCGCGGATTTTATTACAGCCGCATCGCCGCTTACACGAGTCTTCCAAGTTTTAATAGTCATTCAAAATTCAATAATCATTAACTCAAATACAATACTAATTTTATATTAAGTTAAATAATCAGTTTAATTCTTATTCAATTTGTGTTTACATCAATTCATTTTACAAATAATCAAGTGAGTAATATTATAATAAGTAAGTTACGATTAATATGTTTGATGTGAAGTGTTTAAGTTTGCAGATATGTGTTGTAATGATCAGATCAACGTTAATCACATTCATAGTATACATTTATTAAAGTTATAACAATTATTTATTCACGTGTTAATAAATTATCCGCAGAAATCAATCAGATCGAAAAGTACACGTCGCAATACAATATAATTCCAGTTACGGTTTTCCCAAGTCAGTATTCAATATCCAAGAAAAGTGAATAACGGTTGGATTGATGATTAATATGATTATTTATGTTGTTATATTATAATAAGTACCTAGGTAAGTTAAGATTTTACGTATGTATTTCTTTATTTATATTTTTTAAATATTAATATGATTGATAATAATTAAATATGTTAATTTTGTTTCCAAATTTCAGTGAAAAAAAAAAAATTATATATATATATATAATATTAAACTTTGAAATAAATCGTATAAAAAAAAATAAAATGTAAAATAAAAAAAAATATATTTTAAATAATCTAAAGTTTATATAAAATTAAAATAATTAATAATTCAATATTTTATGTCGTTTTTATATATTTATTCAATAAAAATAATTAATATATGTTATTTATTTTCAGACAAACAACAAATAACGATAAATACCTAGTCTAATCCATCAACAATTTGTGATTGAATCGAATCATTTTTCAGTTTAAGACTCGTTTAAGATATACATTCAGCAATCAAGTGGCTAATACAATATAGTATGTAAGTTATAAAATTATAATTCACTAAAAATAAATATATTTCACCCATTTTCAAATATTAGTGAAAATTATTATATTAAAAAATAGAATATTAAATAAATGAATATCAAATTAAATCATTATATTAGGTAAATAAATAAAATAGTTTTAATAATCTAAAATTTAAATAAAATTTAAAAACTCAGTAGTTGTCAGTATGTTATGTTTAATTAAAATATATTTAGTAAATCACAATTTATTTAAAAAAACTAAAAGTAAAAGATGATAAAAATATATAAATACACATAAAATATTATTTTATTTAAATTTAATATTTAAATTATAGTTAAAAAAAATATTACTAATATTTTAAATAAATTGTTTATATTTACAGGCAAAACCAGAAAGATAAAATAATTATAATCGATTTTGAATTCACGAATTATCAATGTACTGATTTAATACTTGTTTCTGCAGCTATAACACAAACTCACATAAAATCAAAAATTAAACGTATGCGTGATCGACCACTAATAATATCACCTGATGGAAGAATAACATTAATGAATAATTTTTCCTATATGAAAA
>JANEHU010004531.1:0-21316 GCA_027563435.1 Nasonovia ribisnigri
TATGGAAAAATATATAGTTATTATAATTATTGAAAAATGAATTGAATTAAATAGATTTAAAACCAAATTATTGTACATTAAATTTATTTATTTATTTATAATACAAGTTATTAAATAATAAATTTAAACTAAATGCATATATTTTTTATTAATATTGAAAGAATATTTTGCCACACATATTTTTAGGATATAAAATATCATATAGGTATCTGGTATTTTAAAAGAATATTAAGAGAATAATATATTATCTATTTTAAACGACATAAAAATCTCATATTTTAAGAGAATATAAATGAGGCCTGTACTTATGACTTATAATTTAGTATATGTATTCCTATAAATTAAACCAAAATGTTTATGACTACTTCAAGTACCTATAGCATGCACCTGCCACTTATTAATTCGTATTAATTATTATAATATTTCTACCACCTGGAACATGAAAAACGATTACGGCGTTTGTATTATTCGATCTCGCGTATTTTATACATTTTGAATTCGGAACTAAAATATTCGTTTATAACACTTGGATAGCACATTTTTAGTGTCATTAAATATTTAATTTAACTTAAAAAGGTAAATTTGAGAACCAATTAAACATAAAACAAACTTACATTTAACGTCGATTCTTTTAGCATTCATCGGAATCCGTAACGTGTTCACTTAGCTACGACGTCACTCTGAAAACGCCCCTGATACATATCTGAAAATATTGTGATTTGTGAAAAATAAAACCATACGAAACGCAGTATAATTTTTGTTCATATTAGTTTTGCTTATGAACATTTTAGAATTTTTAATCGACTGTGACTTCCGCAACGACTTTGACAATTGCCATAGAATATAATGGTAGATATTATATTATACGTCAATATGATGAATCCACAGATCTAATAAAATTCAACTTTTTACATCAAAGAGTTCCGGTTTTAGGAAAAAATTGATGGTGTATAGATATTAGAAGCATATAGGCATATTTATTTTTATTAATCTTTAAGTAAAACTGTGATTAAAAATAAATGTAATTTCTGGTTTTTAGAGTTAATTTACATTTTATAATAAACACATCAAATTGACAGTACATAATATACCAACTATAATACCAACTAGATTCATAAAATTTTAAGTTTAACAATTTAACCGAATACTGTCTAATTTAAAATTAATAATAATTAGGTATTTAATATGTTAATTTTAATTGTATTGGGTATATTTTATATTTTATAATGATGTGTGATTAGAATGATGTAATTCTAGAATGATGCGTGTTTATAATTTTTATAACCTATTTTTTTTGTGTCTCTGGCTTTGATTTTTAACTTCAGTTACTTTTCTTTTCCGATGGGAAAGTGAATTTAGTTGATGCATTCGGGAAGTCTTAATTTAAAATTCCTCGTAGATTACAAACGTTTGGATAAAAAAAAAAAATCAAGAAATAATGGTATTTTTACGCAAAATTGTTTTTGGGCAAAATCGATTTTGGTTCTTGCGGTGTAACTCTAAAATATGTACCGTAGTCCGTACATACATGAAATTTTCACTGAATATTTATATTAGCATTTTCTATACACCAAAAATTATTTTGACCCGTGTTGTGCTATTTATAGGCATACCAAATTTTTGATAGTTAAGTTTTTTTTTTTATAACTTAGATTTGAAAATGATACAAGATTTCTTATAAGTTTTTCTATTTTTATTAAAAAAAAATGTAAGTACTTAATTTAAAATTAATATTTGTAGGTTCTTAAGTATATATTTTGATATACAAATATGATAATATCCAATATTATGCAAAGAATATTAATTCAACTAAATATAACGTATTAAAAATAACAATATAAAATATCATAGTCTGACTAGCCGTCTCCCGGTGACCGCTCTGAATTGTTTTTCGTATACAATGATATTACCTAACTGTAGGTACTTTAAACATCATTGAGTTTAAATTTAACACCAAATATTACGGTGTCCCCCTTGTAACCTTCTGTACAGCACAGCGTCACCCACTTACCGGCTTATTTTGATTTTAAGATATTCAAGAATATTTAAAATTTCCTCATTTTATTTCCGATAGATATTAATAAAAATATGTTTTCTTCAAAAATCTCTATAGCAAATGTAATACAAAATTCCTCATAATGTATTTGTTCATTATTTTTTTCTATACACACCTACACAACGCAATTTTCAAAATACTTCAACTAATTTTTAGCTTTTATTTTGCGAGACATTGTGTTTTTTATAAGCACGTAAAATATGCATCTACGTCACCCGTGTAGCAGATTGTCCGTGGCAATAAATATTAATTTTAAGACTAAAACGTAAATGTAATGTAAGCCCCTAAATAATAGGTAATTAAACTTACGAATATGTCGACTCTTCGGGTTGAATATAGGTGTGCCATATCTTGGTACAGATTCCATATCAAAGAACTGCTATTTCTTCATCCGTCTTCATCTCGCACTGAACTGATAGTATCGAGATATTTTATGAAATTAACTTGAGCAGAATGAAATATATGAATAAATGTTGTATAGGTACAAAATTACTGTTTAACGACTTGTCCGTTCATTGAAATTATTAGAACTGTGAATCGTCTCCGACGAATGACCAGGATTGGCGTTTGCCATAGATGATAGATATTATGATATATGACATCGTCATCAGTTTTCAATTTTCTTACTTCTTTGGATGAGACCATTCATTTTTATTTCATATTTGAAAATAGAATATTATTCGGAGTATTTAAATCTATAAAACTAATCACAAGGAACTCTGTAGGTATAATATGTTATTTAGCTACATTTTTGTTGAGTCAATTTTTTTTCGGCATTGCGCAACATTGGCAATAATATTGTTTTCAGTTTTTATGGCAAAACTATAACTTAATATAAAACTACTCTAGTGCTGGGTTGCACTAATATCGCACTAGATAGTGATCTAATGGTCCCTTATAGAAGGTTTGTGGCCCACGATCGGTCCATTAAATTTAATAAACTGTTTATGCAACACCGCATTGGAGCGTAGAGAGGGCCTGGAACCTTTGTCCTTTAGGATTTTTTCGGTTCTTAAAAATAAAAAATAATCGGTTCCGGTTAATTTCGGGTCTTAAAAATTTATTTTTCAAATATTACCTATTGCTTATTAGGTAGATTTTTTACTAATAAAGTCATATCTTGACCCGGTCTTGTAATAGATACTTTCAAAATGTTATAATAGAAATAGGATAAAACAGATACAAAGACTTCCATTCAAAAATTATTTAAAATACATTTCAAAATTCAAAATTCAAATAATTTTAAGAAAAACTATTTAAAAACAAATACAAACTCTTGGCATGTATTTAAATTTTTTTTAAATACCTTTTTTAATTTTACTTAATATATTAAGTCGGTTCGCAAAATTTATTTTAATGTTATTGCTACCTAATTTAATATAGAGCAATGTTTTAACATTCAACTAGATATTATTAGAACTTTACGACACTCTTTCTTAAATTTATACTGAAAAATGAAAATGAATAAATTTTTGAAATCGTTTATTATTAAGTAATTAAACAGTTATTAATAAAATCAGAAATGAATTTAATTATTTAACTAGGTGAGAAATTATTAATTTAAGAAGTGTATTAAATTTTCAAAAAATATTTTAATTGATTAACAAGTGTACTGGGTTCCTATAGAGGTCTCTGAATATTATTTGTAATAACTAATAATCATTAACGAGAGATTGGAAACAAAGGCTTAGTGAAGAAATATTATGAATAAAATAATATAATTAGGTAGTATTAAAAATAATCCGACTGATGAATAATTTTTTTGAATTTTTAAAGCATTTAAAAAGTATTCCAAATGCTGTACAAGTATTTAAATACATTTACTCAAATACTTAACAAGACTGTAACTTGCATACAAATATAAATTTAAATATTGTAATTTACAATTTACAAACCCATGCAATGTTCTTACTTCTTAACTTTAAGTTTGATAATAGATCAACTTACTTGTATAGGTTACACTACCATTGTCTGTTTCAAACTTATATTACTGTTTTTGTGTTATTTTTAGATTCTGAGCGGAGCGATGAATGTATTGGTTTTACAATGATGTGTGTTTTTTTTTATATTTTTTTTTTTTTTAGATTCTGAGCGGAGCGATGAATGTATTGGTTTTACAATTATGTGTGTTTTTTTTTTTATTTTTTTTTTTATTTTTGTGTCTGTCATCACGTTTTAGGACAGAAAAAATGCTTCGATTTTCTTCAATAGTACCTTTTCTGATAGGAAAGTGAATCTAGTTGGTACTTTGGGGGGTCAAAAGTCAAAATTTCCCAGTAGTTTTCAAGAGCGCCTGGAAAAACAAATGAAAAATTATGGGAAAAACGGGAATTTTTACGGAAAACCAATTTTCGACAAAATCGATTTTGGTTTTTGGTATAACTCTAAAAGAAATGACCGTAGAGACATGAAATTTTGACCGAATGTTTATATAAGCATTTTCTACACACCATATCATTTTCAAAATATTCTGTCTTATTTTGAGCTGTTAACGGACATTTTAAGTTTCCAATTTTTTTAGTTTTTTTTTCTATAAATGTCAATAAAATTTTATTTGTCTGGTAAAAAATCTTGAAAATTTAATAGTAGGCTTCTAATATATAGTTTCAAAAGCAGATGAAAAATATTAAAAATCCGTAGTCACAATTTTTTTTATAGGTAATCAAAGTTCAAATTTTGACAAAATACGTAAAAATGACGAAAATGTGCAATTTATTTTGAGTTAGAAATTCATAAAAATTTTTCTTTTTAAATCTAAGATTTGAAAATGTAATACAAGATTCCTCATAAGTTTGCCTAATTTTATCAATAAAAAAAAGTTTATAAGCAAGTCATAATAAATTTTTATGACCATTTTAAGTTCAAATTTGTACAAGATTAGATATTCACTCGATTTCTCATGTAACGATTTTCTTATTTTGTTGCAATTCAAAAACAAATAACTGTAGATGTATGAAAATTTCACTGAATGTTTATATAAGCTATTTCTATACACCATCTAATTTTGAATATATTTTGACTGTTTTTCAGCTTTTTACGGACGATTTCAGTTTTCAAATTTTTTAGTTTTTTTTTCTATTAATATCAATAAAATTTTATTTGTTGGGCCAAAAATAATGAAAATTTAATACAAGGCTCCTGATATATTATTACAATAGCAATTGAAAAATATTAAAAATACATAGGCACACATTTTTTTTATAATCATTTAAAGTTCGAATTTTGACAAAATTTATCAAAATCTCGAAAATTATCAATCATTGTAATTAAACAATTATAAAATGTTCAGTTTTCTTAACTAAGGATTGAAAATTTAAAATAAAGATTCTAATAAATAGTACATACTGTATTCAAAAAATCTAAAAAATATTTAAACACAGTTATTTTTTATAGACATTTTAAGTTCAAATTTGGACGGAATTACATATTAAAATCAATTTTAACGAGTAAAAGTATATATTATAATATTTTTATAGCATCACTGATAATTTTAGGTTAATAATTAAATAATATGAATAATATTAATTCAACTTAGCAGCTACCGTATAATAACAATATCAATATAATTTAAAATTTCCTAGACTGACATACCGCCTCCGCTCAGAATCGTTTTTCTTATACAATGATATTATATCATTGAATTCAAATTTAATACCATCCATTATAGTACAGTGATCTACTTGTAGCCTACTGTACAGCGGAGCGACATCCACTTGACCCTTTTTTTTGTGTCTGTCATCACGTTTTGGGACAGTAAAAGTGCTTAGATTTTCTTCAATAGTACCTTTTCTGATAGGAAAGTGAATCTAGTTGGTACTTTGGGGGGTCAAAAGTAAACATTTTCCAGTAGTTTTCAAAAGTACCGTGAAAAACAAATGGAAAATTAAGGAAAAAACGGGAATTTTTACGCAACATTGATTTTCGATAAAATCGATTTTGGTTTTTGGTGTAAGTCTAAAAAAAATGACGGTAAATACATGAAATTTTTACTGAATGTTTATATAAGCAGTTTCTATATACCATACCGTTTTCAAAATATTTTGACTTATTTTGAGCTGTTTACAGACATTTTAAATTTCCAATCTTTTTGGTTTTTTTTTTTAAAAAATCAATAACATTTTATTTATTCGTTAAAAATTCTTGAAAATTTAATAGAATACTCCTAATATATTATTTCAAAGGTAGATGAAAAATATTAAAAATCTGTAGTCACAATTTTTTTTTTAAGCATTTAAAGTTGAAATTTTGACAAAATACGTAAAAATGACGAAAATTTGCAAATTATTTAGAGTTAGAAATTCATAAAATTTTTCTTTTTAAATCTAAGGTTTTAAATTTTAACACAAGATTTAACGTAAGTTTTTCTACTTTTATCAAAAATAAAATATCTAAAAGCAATTAAAAATAAATTTTTATGAGTGTTTTAAGTTCATAATTTTACAACATAGGATATTCACTCGATTTCTCATGTAGCGTTTTACTTATTTGGTTGTAATTCAAAAACGAATAATTGTAGATGCATGAAAATTTCACTAAATGTTTATATTCTCATTTTCTATACACCATTCAATTTTGAAAATATTTTGATTTGTTTTGAGCTGTTTACAGACATTTTTAGTTTTCAATTTTTTTAGTTTTTTTTTTTATAATTGTCAATAAAATTTTATTTGGTGGGCCAAAAAGTCTGAAAATTTAATACAAGCTTTCTTATATATTGTTACAACATCAGTTGGAAAATTTTAAAAATACATAGGCACGATTTTTTTTTATAAGCATTTAAAGTTCGAATTTTGACAAAATTTGTCAAAATCTCGAAAATTATAAATCATTGTAATTAAAAAATTATAAAATGTTCAGTTTTTATAACTAAGTGTTGAAAATTTAAAACAAAAATTCTCATAAATAAATCATACTGTAACCAAAAAATCTAAAAAATATATCAACACATTTATTTTTTACAGACATTTTAATTTCAAATTTAGACAAAATTTCATATTTAAACCAAGAATAATGATTTTAGTTATTTTGATATAATTTAAAAATATTATTTGTTGGTATATGAAACTTTTAGAATATATTGTTATATTTTATATACACGCAATGGCATTTTAAAATATAATTTTTTTGAAAAAATGAATTTAACCAACTATAGTAAATACTAATGCCTATAATACTAAAATTAATTACTTTATTCACAATAATATCATCAAATACATTTAGACTTAGTAAGATATTATAGACTGACTTCGCTCAGAATCGTTTTTCTTATTCAATGATATTATATCATTGGATAAAAATCTAACACAACCCATTACAGTGACTCACTTGTAACCTACTGTACAGCAGAGCGACATACACTTACCCGCCCTTTTTTACCATGTATTTGAGTAGCTATTTAAGGAGAAAATGATAAATGTAAGTGTTGTATATAAGATAACTCCTAGGCCTCCACACGAGTTTTACTCAGTGAGGCCAAGTAATCTTTACCGATATTAAATAAAATAAATTAATAAATAAATAAATAATAGGTACCTACTAAAGCTAATAACACAAGGTAATAATTAAATACCTTGTTACCTACCTGGTCTGAATTAGATATTTATTGTATTTTTAAGCATCAATAACAAAAGATTAGTAATGTTGTATTGGTGCAAAAACTGTTGTAAAAGTCACAAGAAGCAGAAGACAAACAAAATGTGTAACAATAAAATGAATACCTAAGAATTTTAATGAAATAAAAACAAACTCAAGATCTATTTAGTAAAACATAATATTTATAATTTATTGAAGTTGATACTCCTTACATATATTTGTTATTCTTTTCAAATAGCATGTTTGTACGAACTAGCAATTGGTTTTCTAAATTTTTAGCTGAAATGTTACACCTATACGGTGATAACACAAATTTCAAGTCAGAAAATAGTCATTCTACACTAACTTGGGTTGCTGGGACACTGAATACTACATTTGAGATCTCAAAAAGTTCTGGATATACTAATTTTTTAGATTTCCAAAATTTAAGAATATTTACTTTATGACACAATCTTTTTTCTTCAATACTAAATGATTTTAAAAGTGACTCAATTTTTGTTCCAATAGTTCCAGTTTGAGAATTTGATAAAGTGCTAAAATCAGTAGATGTAGATTCATCATTAACTTTGCTTCTATATTATATAATATTATTATCACTTGCATTTTGATGGCACTTGAGGTTTATTAAATTTACATCTTGTTTATTCAGTTTCATTTGTTTAAACAAATCCAAATGTTGGTCAAGTGCCGAATTGCAGTAGCTGACTGTTCTCTCCTCAACGTAATATTATATCTTGCATCTAAAAATATAGCTGCAAGTAAGACTTTGTTATTCAAAATTTGAATCTTACAGGAAATCCATGCCCCATAAAAATCAGTCATTGTTAACTGTTCAGTTTGTAGTTTTTTTTTAACATACTTTTGAGATTTTTTCAACTTGTTGCTAACCATAGTAACTTAAAGCAACTTTTTTTAACGTTTTGTCAATGTAATCAAACAGAACACTGAAAATGGAAAAAATTAACAATTTTAACCATTTGCATACCCAACTTTTGAGGAATCCTAATTTATTTAAAAATAAAAATTATTCAAAACTTTAATTTCTAAGTTTTCAATTCATTAAGTAGGTACCTAAGCAATTGGTTAACGAAATTCAATAAAATAAACTTTGAAATTTAATTATTGAAATGTTAATATAGATAATAAGAATAATAATTAAAGGTTGTACAATTTTCGTTTTACGTTCCGTGCCATTGGTAAAGAGCATATAACTTTACTTAACAAATCAAAAATATTGGATAGATATTATAGAAATTTACGTACACATTTTTAAAAAATATATGTATTAGGTACTACCTATAGGCTATAGTAAGTAAGTAATACTCATAATAGGAATAAATAGTTCAAATAGTCAAACTTCTCATAGGCAATATAAAACGTTAACTGTTAAGGTTATATAAAAAATTCCAATAAAATGTTTAAATCGAATGAAATTAAATACCTAAATGTTTCAATAAATTACCCTGCATTGAATATTCTTTAGGTCCAATTCAAACCCAAATAATAAAATTATGAACTTTAAAATAGGTAGTGATTTTTATAAAATATATCATAATTACCCGAGAAATTTGTCATATTTCTCTGTTTGAATTGACATGTATTCATGATGGCAGTGTTGGTGTAATACTGCAGGATCACTGATTATTGCATATTATGTAGCTGCTGCGAGTGAGTTCCTGTCTTTGTATTTTATAGTAAAATTGTATTCGTAATAGTTAATGATGAATTCGATAACGCGTTGATAGTACTTATGTCATTGACCATATACATATATGTACATTTGATTATTATTATATGCTTCATTCAATTAATATTTTAATGTTGAAGTATTTTGTTTATTTATGTTAATAACATATGAAAACAATTTAAAAAAAATCATTATTTACAGTATATAAGGAAAGTACTAATTAATAGGTTAGTACTTATTTCAATGCACTTGGCAGTAAAATGAAAATTAATGGACAGGAAATAGTGATTATGCACTCGTTTTGATTGTCTATACTTCAGCGCGAACCTCACAATTATTATTTTAATTTTTAAGCCAATGGTTAATCATTGATATTTAACCATGATATTCAAAAAATAATTCTACACACTTTATTGTATATGTTTTGTATTCGTATAGTCGTTTTTTATTAAATCTTTGTTTTAAAAATAAAATGTCTGTGTATTATAGCATTGAGTACTTGATTACCTATAATATATACTTAATATACAGTATACATATACTCAATGATTATGGGTATATGCTTTAAATTAAATTTATATTTGGAATGTTAAGAAGTTATACTCCAAAGTCCAAATTATTGCAAAATAAATACATAATGAATTATGTCGTATGTACAAAATATATACAATATTCATAGCCTACAAATCGTAGATAATATTAATATATTACAATATGATCATCGTGAAAATTATAATTAGGTACCTACCTAAATCATATTTCCACTTTCCAGCTAAACATTATTGAGTTGTTAAAGCCTTAAAGGGGTAATTATTACCCAAACTATTAATTTCAAAAATATTTTTTATATATATACATATTGTATTATACTATGTGTGTGTGCTAGGTAGGTATACAGCATAAAAAATAAAATAAAAAAATCTTTGAACGAATCGTCGGACGTTAGATTCTTCCCCGAGAAAACCCGTTCAAGAAAAACAAATTGCCAATGATCTGCAGATACAATTTTTGAGACGTTAAAACTAAGTAAAGCCTTGGTTTGAAAAACAATTTAATTAGGTATTAATTGTAGAAATATTATATAAATTGTTTGTTTCAAATGTCACTTTGGAGGTTTTTTGAATGATAGTAATATTGTTGTCATACCTATTATCATTGATTATAAATACTATTCATTCTACGTTGAAGATTGGCAATAATGGGACATAGGAAATACTATCGAATTAAAGTTTTTTTTTCTGAATCCAGGGATTCCAAAACCTTGAAGTTATAAACTTGGAACATTGGTGATTTTTTCGTATCAATACAACGGTATATATATTATATGATATATTACAATTATAGAGAAAAGTATAACATAATAATATGAATTATGATTTTCCGTTTCAATGTTCAGGTTTTGAGAGTGTAAAAAAAATAATGAAACGATGCACAGTCAATAAATCCGTATGCATAATATCATGATTGGCGTCTTTCTTCTGAGGGAGACGATTATCAGGGGTGAACGGGTGATTGTAAGCTCACCAGATCATAATTACCGGAAAACTCTCCTGGATCTACTCCAGTACTAGGTATATATGTATGAGTATACATACCGGGTATGAGTAAATTCTCCCGAGCCTGTAATGACTTCGTTTGGACACTATAATGTTGTATAATAATACTACACATAAGTATATAACATGAACATATAATACCAGTTTTGAAAAGTCAAGTACACTAGTTTGTACGTACCTATACCTATATGCGAATCGTTTATTATTATACCTAATTTTTTATCGGCATTGGAATAATATTGTAGGTAGGTACAATAATTACAATTTTGTTGGTCTACTATACATTTATATTATAGTAGTATTTTCATGTTGAATAATATATGTAATTGGTTTTGATAAACTACACTGGCCCCGATAATTGGTATAACCTATAGGTACCACTCTATATAATAATATAGGTACGCGTAATTCATTATCTGGCTGATAGGTAACACAGCGACGCATGTAGGAAGTAAACTTCAGTTGTCCGCCATAATATTTAAAGAATATTTCAAGTTTTTTGATTATCATGCAACTAATTGTTAAAGTTTTTATCAATTACCTAATTAAAATGACAATTTTTTATATTTTGTTCGCATAAATAATATAATTTACCTACCTACCATATTTTATATACTCATTACATTTTTTTAGAACATGTTGTATGTACATATTATTTGTTTTATAAATGTATAAGTGAGCTTAAATATTTTGAGGTCCTGAACCCTAATCCTACCTACGAGCTACGTCCTACAACAAAAGCCTTTGACCCGCGAGCCGCCTTGTCAATTATTGAGGCTCGCAAATTTCTTTACACATTTTTAATCATTTTAAAATAATATGTTATGAATGTGGCCAGCGAGTTTTTTTTAAATAATTGCCTAGAAATGTAAAGCCCACTGTCCTATTATAGGTAGGTATATAATATTATAATGTATCATAATATATAAATAACTTCCGAATATGATTCCCGTTCACATCGATTACGTGATGTTAATTATAATATTACGGTAGGACGTAGATATAATGTATAATGTTCCTATACTGCATGAATGAAGGATGATGTCTATTCTAACTTGAATGGCTTTTTATCTGTAATAAAATATGATTAGGTACTATATAGGTAGGTTAATATTATTTTTTTTATGTTGTTATGATAATATTGAACAAATAGTGTTTTTTGTTAAAAAGCACTTAAAGTTTGGATAAGAAGAATGAAATCATAGTAGGTACCAGAGGTACCTACAAACCAATTAGGCTAACTGAGTACTGAGTAAGAGGTACCTATTATACTCATCTACACTGAAATTGTTAATAAATATGATAAACGGTTTATCTGATATCTGATAGTATATAAGTGGGTATTATTATTTTTCATATTTTTCTTTAAAAAGTATTTATGATTAAAATATTAAAAATATATTTTGATCACCATTTTAACAAATAGGTACACCAAATGATTCTAGATTATTTAAAAATGTTATAAAAAAATTGACAGTCCAAATTTGAACTCAAATTTAAAAAAAATATTTTTTTTTATAAACTTAAAATTTTAGATTCTGAGCGGAGCGATGAATGTATTGGTTTTACAATGATGTGTGTTTTTTTTTTATTTTTTTATTTTTTGTGTCTGTCATCACGTTTTGGGACAGTAAAAGTGCTTAGATTTTCTTCAATAGTACCTTTTCTGATAGGAAAGTGAATCTAGTTGGTACTTTGGGGGGTCAAAAGTAAACATTTTCCAGTAGTTTTCAAAAGTACCGTGAAAAACAAATGGAAAATTAAGGAAAAAACGGGAATTTTTACGCAACATTGATTTTCGATAAAATCGATTTTGGTTTTTGGTGTAAGTCTAAAAAAAATGACGGTAAATACATGAAATTTTTACTGAATGTTTATATAAGCAGTTTCTATATACCATACCGTTTTCAAAATATTTTGACTTATTTTGAGCTGTTTACAGACATTTTAAATTTCCAATCTTTTTGGTTTTTTTTTTTTTTAAAATCAATAACATTTTATTTATTCGTTAAAAATTCTTGAAAATTTAATAGAATGCTCCTAATATATTGTTTCAAAGGCAAATGAAAAATATTAAAAATCTGTAGTCACAATTTTTTTTTTTTAAGCATTTAAAGTTGAAATTTTGACAAATTACGTAAAAATGACGAAAATTTGCAAATTATTTGGAGTTAGAAATTCATAAAAATTTTTCTTTTTAAATCTAAGGTTTTAAATTTTAACACAAGATTTAACGTAAGTTTTTCTACTTTTATCAAAAATAAAATATCTAAAAGCAATTAAAAATAATTTTTTATGAGTGTTTTAAGTTCATAATTTTACAACATAGGATATTCACTCGATTTCTCATGTAGCGTTTTTCTTATTTGGTTGTAATTCAAAAACGAATAATTGTAGATGCATGAAAATTTCACTAAATGTTTATATTCTCATTTTCTATACACCATTCAATTTTGAAAATATTTTGATTTGTTTTGAGCTGTTTACAGACATTTTTAGTTTTCAATTTTTTTAGTTTTTTTTTTTATAATTGTCAATAAAATTTTATTTGGTGGGCCAAAAAGTCTGAAAATTTAATACAAGCTTTTTTATATATTGTTACAATATCAGTTGAAAAATTTTAAAAATACATAGGCACGATTTTTTTTTATAAGCATTTAAAGTTCGAATTTTGACAAAATTTGTCAAAATCTCGAAAATTATAAATCATTGTAATTAAAAAATTATAAAATGTTCAGTTTTTATAACTAAGTGTTGAAAATTTAAAACAAAAATTCTCATAAATAAATCATACTGTAACCAAAAAATCTAAAAAATATATCAACACATTTATTTTTTACAGACATTTTAATTTCAAATTTAGACAAAATTTCATATTCAAACCAAGAATAATGATTTTAGTTATTTTGATATAATTTAAAAATATTATTTGTTGGTATATGAAACTTTTAGAATATATTGTTATATTTTATATACACGCAATGGCATTTTAAAATATAATTTTTTTGAGAAAAATGAATTTAACCAACTATAGTAAATACTAATGCCTATAATACTAAAATTAATTAGTTTATTCACAATAATATCATCAAATACATTTAGACTTAGTAAGATATTATAGACTGACTGACCGTCTTCCCTCAGAATCGTTTTTCTTATTCAATGATATTATATCATTGGATTAAATTATTAAAATCTAACACAATCCATTACAGTGACTCACTTGTAACCTACTGTACAGCAGAGCGACATACACTTACCCGCCCTTTTTTTTATTATATGTTTGAGTCCGATTTTTTATAACATCCTCAAACAATCTAGAACCGTTTGGTCAGTTTGGTGTTAGTGGCAGATGCTCTAAAATCAGTTGATTTTTTTTAAAGAAAATGCTACATCAGAATGTTCATATGCAACTGAGCAGTATAGCAAACATTTGTTCTGAAAAACAATTTTGTATTAGATTGAATATTAGAGTTAATTAACCTATTATAAAATGAATATGAAGGGCGGTACTGGTTTGCGCACAAATACCAAAAAGACAACTTTTTTGGGCACAAAACTACCACTCGTTTGGGAACAGTTGAGCCGTAAACATGCACATGGTTTACGCACAGTTACCTTTTGGACTGACTTTTTTATACTCTCTTAATAAGTAAATTATTAAATTAATAAATTATGTTAAAAATGCATATAATATAATGTTTGTGTAAAATGTGTTAATTTTAATTTTAATATAGTGATATAGACCTATAGTCGATATGATTGGGAAACGTGTCTATTATTTTCCGTAATAACAGTTTCCCATTATTTGTAAGTATTTCATTCGGTCTATTTCGCCAGATCTATATTTTGTCCATAAGCTTATGCGATGTTCGACTGACCTATTTCGTAAGCATTCGTTAAAATGGATTTTACAAAAACTGTTACGAATAAAGGTGTTGTGTGTATTTTGTTTAAAGAGCAAAAATATAGAAAATATTCTTCTTATTAACTTAACTTTAACTTTTTAACTCGTTAATGCCCAGCCTTGCATTTTTGCACCTTTGGCGCTTATGCCATATAGCCTTACTTTCGTGTGCGCAAACCAGTTGTACATTTAGGATAACCGTGTGCTCAAATGAGTTCCGATTTTTCAGGTAAAAATTATAAAATGTGCGCAAACAAGTTGCAGCCAATATGAAAAGGTCCATTATCTGTACCTTAATGTATACTTTGAGTTTTATGATAGTTTAATTTTAAAAATAATCATAACTTGGTAAAAATTAACATATCGTATAAACTATAAAACTACCATACAAACACAGATTATGTTTTTAACTCAAGTTGGGTGATTCTTGCCCAAACATAACTGTAAATAACTTATCTATCCCTGCTCTTGACACTGTTAAATACTTAGGACTAAACCTCGATAAAAAGCTAACATGGCAAAATCATATAAGAAAAAAAAGATTAATACTTAATGCCCGCTCCCGTTCTCTAAAATTATTACTTTCCAAAAATAAATTCTCATCCTTAAAAACAAAACTTCAAATATACAAATCACTTCTGAAACCCATATGGACGTATGGAATCCAACTATGAGGATCGGCAAAAAAATAAAATTTAAATAAAATTCAGGCCTTCGAAAATATTACCCTTCGTCAAATCACAAATGCTCCACCCTTCGTCACTAACATGACTCTCCACAAAGACCTAGGTATAAAAACAGTAGAAGAAGCAGCTGCTATTTTCTATAAACGACTTTATAAAAATTAGAAAACCACGAAAATCCTCTAATAAAAGGATTACATATCCCGTCACTTCCTGGAAATCCCCGTCACAGGCTGAAAAGGAAATGGTGTAAGGATCATCTATCTTAATCCTAATAAGTTGTAAGCAGGGGCGGATTGGGGAGAAATTTCAGCCCGGGAAAATACAAAAGTACCGGCCCACTTATTAATTTATCGCTTATTGAATTTTAGCCAACATCTATTATTGTTTATTTTATTTTTACATAACTACACATTTTTTTTAACATTCAGGAAGATATTATGGTCTATTAAGTTCTGTTTATAATATTTGATATTTGATAAAAAAAAAAACTATTTTCTTTTTGTATTATTGAACTTGCATGCTATAACACTTAATTACCAATCACAAGCTCAGACATAAAGGAGTAGAACTATATTTCATTGTATGTATATTTTAAAAATATAAATTAATTAAAATAAAAAATAAGAACTATTTGTTTACTTCAAAATCAACATTTTTAATTTTTTTTTTTTTTTTGAACAGCTGATAATATAATATACACATTAACTAGTCATGGTATATTTGCTTGTTAAGTATCTAAAATAACATAATAAAAAATCATTTTTTTTAATTATTAATATAATTTATATAATTATTAGTCAGATAATTTGTTCTTCAGTAATGTGCTTTTAGACTTCAGTAATTCAATAATTTCATGATTGTCTATTTCATAAAGGATGTCTTTTTCTATTCCCATAAGCATAAATGCTTCTAATTTATTTTCACTTAATGTGCTACGAAGTCTAGTTTTTATACATTTTAGAAAAGAAAAAGACAATTTTCTATTGTATTTAGAGCCAGAATAACCTCCAAATATAAACCTTCATCACCAAAAATATGTGTTAGAGCTTTTTCCTTGGATCACCATCGTGTGTTACCGATTGCTTGCCGTGGTAAATGTCCAAAAATAGAAAATCATTAGGTATTTCGACTCGGTTAACCACAAGTAGAAAAAAATGTATATTTCAAATTTTCAAAATAAATTTTTGACAAAACATTTTTTTTTAAATAATTATTTGAAGAAGCGGCCCACCGGGAAAACTCCCGAACTCCCGGTGGCTCAATCCGCCCCTGGTTGTAAGTAATCACATAATAAACAAACTAAGTACTACTGATGGGTGGCTTCTTATTTACATAACCCCATAATGTTTTGTTACCCTTATCTCACATATACTTATTGTGCTTAATTGTATATTTCTTGTAAAAAAAAAAAAGTTGGGTGATCAATGAATTTAAAAAAAAAATTAGATATGTTAATTTAAATGTACTATTATTAAATAAATGAATACAATTAGAAATATGTATAATTTTTAATTTTTAACAAAATAATATGTTAGTTAATATGAAATACTAGCCCATCACATAATTATTGTCGTTAGCATTGTTTTTTAATATTTCATTTTGTATTATTATAATATATCCGTATACTAGTTTATTTATTACACATAATAGAACAATGGATACCTAGTGAACAAACATAAGAAAGTTATTTATTTATTTAAACTTAAGCCAAATATCTCAAGTACAGTAGGTAATTAATAGGTACCTTAATGATATATGTATAGTATGTAGTACGATGATAGTACATACGAGTCCGATAAAAAAACAATACCTATAAAATTAAGATAAAACTAATGATGAACGGTAAATATCATAATGTACTTAGTTTTAAGACTGATGGATTATCTAGATTGAAAAATCAAATCAACTTATTTTATTACATTCAGTAAATAAAACAATATACTTAAGTGCCATACAAGAAATGTGGAAATTTAACAATAATGAGAAGAGTTATCACTTGTCAGTCTACAAAGTACAGTTCAGTCATTTTTATCTCCTGGTAATTAAATTAAACAAGACAACGGATTAAAAAGGAAAAATATCTTTTGCTGGTTGAGCAAGTCTTTTTTAAGAATAAAATATTTTAACAAACAAATACTGAAATTATGTTATTTGTTAAAACTTTGGTAGTTTAGTTTGGAGCATAGCACTGTACAGAAGTGAGTCTAAATATGGATCAGGAACCAAGACAGATCATTGAAATTATAGAAACAAGAGCGATATTTATTGAACACAAACTATGCGGCATAATGAATTTACCTATTTTAAAAATAATGGAAGGGAACATAAATGATAAAAAAGAAAGAGAACAATCATGGCGAATATTTAAAGAAGAAATTATCGCTATTAGTCATGAAAATAATATCAGCTTAAAATATGATTGGTTGCAACGACAAAGCGAAGCCTTTAAAATTTAAATATTAAAAATAAAAATAACTGTAAATGACATAATTTAAAAATATTTAATATATAATAAATAGTTGCATGGCAAGTGTAAAATGTGAGGACATTCCACCAAGAGCATAATAAGCATTATGAGAACTTCATGAACCCGATTTTAATAAACTTTTAAGAAAGATTAACACTGAAAAATTTAAACACAGTGTGGATTTAAAGGTCTGTTAAAAGTAATAAACATTACAGCATTATCTAAAATATTTTTTTATACATCCACATAACATACTACAGAAGTTAGTATAATTAATAAATATAATACCCAACATAGGGTACTCATATCTAATATATTTTTAACATTTGGCTGCATATTATTTCCAGAAATATTACACATTTTGATGTGCAGACATTTTTTTTTGAGAAAACTAATACTGAAAAACAAAAACCAGATTATTAAAATAAATACATTTATATTTACATTCAACAGATTTTGTACATAATTGCTAAACTAAAAATGTATATTTTATTGAATAACTAGAAACAGAAAGTTATAAAAATTAATATGAACTTCAGTCAATGTAACAAAATAAATATTTAGAAACCAGTTTCCCAAGTAATTTTTTGTTGTTGTTCCCGCAACGTATAGCACACTATTTTATCACCTGGATTCAGTCTAATATTTGTATCTTCTAACCGTATCCCACATTCCATATTTGTCTTGATTGTGGCCACTTCATCTTTTAGATGTCTCATAGACGATAATTTACCTTTTAGTTAAGAGTTTTATATTTGTATTAATTAGGTTGACCTCTATTGTAAATTGATTTACATACCTCTATAAAGAACTGTATCATGATCACGAATAACTTTGAAAAGTGCTGCTTTTTTCAGTGTACCACTTGTGCACCTACATCCGGCTACTGGAATTCTTTTTTTATTTTCATTAATTAAAAATTCTTGTAACACATTGGCTTCCCCTATTTAAATATTAAAAACAATGATAATAAGATACCTAGCGTATAAAACACATATTTTATAAAGATTACAATTTTAATGAATCAATTAAATACCTTGTACATCCTCAACTTCAATTGGTGGTAAACAATTGTTCATTTCTTCTTTTATATCATCGACCAGTTTGTAGATTATATTATGTTTTTTAATAGTGATACCATTTTGTTTAGCATTTTCCTCTGCATATTTTAATGAATCGACATTAAAGGCATAAACTATAGCTAAAATAAAACAAAAATAAATTAAATTCCATATTACTATTAAATACTTATTAAATTAAGAAGATTCGATACCCTTATTATGTTATTTCTGTTTTTAACAATTATAAGTCAATACACAGTAAATGTACATGAGGTATTAACTACACAATTTTGCTATTTTTAAGATAAGTAAATTTGCTGTAGCATTTAACTGTTATTGCATTGTTAAACAAAAAAACATAATTTGTTTTATTTTTTTGGTTTTTACTACTTTTGATATTATTAAAACGAGTAATCTTATGTTGCAATAAAAATAAACTTAAGTGTGAGCATAGCAAATGTTCTTAAATATTTTACAATTTATCATTAGAAATAAAAATAATAAATTGTATTGATATTGATTTTTGACAAATATAAATGTACAGAATAATATATCTATAGTAAAATAGATACAATACAATTTAATATAGCTGTCATGTCCTCTTAGTATTCAGTACAAATTTTCATTCTTAATTGCCAAAGATATTTATAATATTTTATAATTGAACTACCGTAATTGGATTTACCTTTGAAAGCATCAGCATACTCAATATCGGTAACACATACGTTACCTACACCATAGTGAATAATATCTAATTTGCATTGATTACTTTCATAAGTTTCTATTACGTCTAAGATTGCCTCAACAGATCCAATGACATCTCCTAAATCAAGAACATGTACATAATATCATTAAAATTAATTTGATTAAATTATTTATAGTTAATAATTTAAATTACCTTTGACCACAACATTTAAAAAAATTTCGTCTTCTTTTACATTTTTTCTGTTTTCTTATTGTTTTTCTTGATACAGTGTACTAAACCGTCGTCTTCTAAAAATGCCACCCTTTTTTTTCTCAGCCAGATGACTTTGGTACTCCTAATACGGCATATAAGTATATATTTTACTCAAGTTTAGCTTGTCAAATTATAATTTTTTATACAAAAATGATCATTGAAAAATTCTGTTACTTCTGGTATTCACACAAAGACAATTACTATCCAAAATTAAAAGTTTTATAAGATTTTATTCTCTCAAACTTATATGGGTTATGGTTTTAATGTACCACTAGCTGCACGTGTGCCTCGATTACGGTCGTTGTGGAAGCCGCCTCCGGCGCCTTCGAGGTGGTCGAGTGAAAAACGTTTCACCGGAAATTCGAAAAAAATTGAGTCGTACTGAAAATTGTGACTGTGAGTGTCTAGCGGTCTTTTGTCGTCTGGTATAATACCGTGTCCCGCCGTATGCCCGGTTCTGTTTTGACTGGGTATAAGAAATTAGGAAATAAGAATAATTGTAATCGAACGTCTAGCTATCAATCATCGCCGTATGCAAATCTTTGCGGGATAGGGCATCTGCGTATGGCGGATTGGATGCATGATGTGCGAATCTTATAACGTGCGTATGTATAAGTGAAGGAAGAAAATAAAGTTTCTAATATAATATATATAATAATGAAAAAATTCGCGCGAAAACACGAAAAGTGATAATGGTAAGAGGGAGATAAGGGAGCGACGTCGCGAATATAGTCGTGGTTGTATAGTGAAAATCGTTCCGCCGGAAATTCAAAAAGAAATTAAGTCATATAGCTGCCGCAATTTTGAGTGTCTAGGAAGTCAGTCACCCGGCTTTACTTTGGGCGTACTCTGCCAGGTAGGCAATCCGACTTCGTCGGATAGCGGACGACGTGCAACGGTCGGGTAACACAATGAGGAATGCAATCCGAAAACTGTGACTTTGAGTGTCTTGCGGTCTTTTCTCATCTGGTATAAAACACTAATAGGTGTATGGTTGTGAACAACCTATGCATACCAAGTGAAAAACGTACCGTGAAACTAATTAAACGGTCTAAATTACTTATACAGGTACCTGTAGGTGTGGTGTATGAAATTATTTTATTGTTCATAAGTACTTATTAAGTACAGTTAAATGCATATATGTGTAGCCTATAAAACATAAATTAAATGTATCATGTTATATTTTGAAGAATATTAAAATACATAAATTAAACGCTGTACTTATTATTGCAATTCTTATAGTAATTTAAGGTATTAGATAAATTGAAATTAAGGTATTATATTAATTTAAGGTATTAGATACCTAATAATCAGTACTCACATAATATTATTACAATGAAAATCAA
>JANEHU010004532.1:0-94178 GCA_027563435.1 Nasonovia ribisnigri
GAAAAAAATACAAATTATACATATTATTTTATTTTTGCATAAATACAGTTACATCGAGACTTTACGTTTCACAATAAACTATTTTAAGTTGCAGTTTTTCCCATTGTTGCAACCGGAATGCTTGCTGTTGAAAATTAATTCACCTGGTGGGCTCCTTAAATGTGATGTGTTCTATAATTGCCACGTACAACAGTATTCGTTTCATTTCTAAAATCAAAAATTACTACTGTCCGTGGCATTTATAGAACACATCAGCTAAGGAAGTGATTTAATTTTCAACAGCAAGTATTCCGGTTGCAGTTATAGAAAAAACTGAAACTTGAAATAGTTTATTGTTAAACGTATTAAACGTTAAACATGTTAAACGTAACCGTTAAGTTTTACTACACAATGTACAGCAACATATTTTTTTGCTTCTGGTTTAATTTACGTCCGGAGCTCCATAATTTAAGTGCAACTCTGAAAGCTACAAACAGCAGCAATCCTTGAAAAAAAAATATAAAGTTTATGAAATGAAAAACAATAATATTATATTTATAATATATGTATAGAAACTTCTTTCTAAACTCGAATTTTCAATAAAAAATTGTAAAACAACAAGTTGTCGTCAAGCTACTGTATACCGTGGGAAGCCGCCCTAAATGTATGTTAACAAAAAAAAATAATAATATTTGTAGTATTTATAAAAAGTAGACCTTCCCCTTCATATTTTTGTATCCACGCCTTGTCTGTAACTAAGATATTATTTTGAATACTATAAATAAGTAATTATATTATAACCAGTGATAAAATTAATTAAATATAAATTAAATGTCATACAAAATATCTGATAAACTATATTTCTTACCACAGAAAACTATTAATAAAGCATACAAGCCAGCTTCTGTTAAAGTATCCGCAGACAATCCTGAGAAATTATTTAAAAATAATTATTAATGTACAGACAATCATTAAAAAAAATGCATACCTCCAAGCAGCCAATATTTTCTAAGTAAAGATACAGTTGATGTAATTAATGGATAGAATAGTAAATTAGTATGAACTGTAAATAACTTCTTAACTATTTCGGCGTGTTTTTCTGAAAAATGTTTTAAAAATAATTATTAGGTATATTATACTGCGATAATCATTAAAAAGTTCATACTTTTAACTCTCAAATATGTATTCAACGTATACGTAGAAATGCTGTGTACCAAACGTGGTATTTGGTTAGATTTTTCTGAAAAATTGTTTAAAAATAATTATTATTGTACTATAATAATTATCAAAAAGTGCATACTTCTAATCGTTGAATATTCTGGCCAAGTGGACAATATGCATAAAACTTTATAGAACTTATTTACAAAAGTATTGTTATTTTCTTTGGTGTTATTGTTAATCAGCTGGCCATATATAAGTGTTGAATTTCTAATCGTCGAACGGGAGATATTTGGTTGTGTTACATTATTTACATCATCATTCGATTTAACAGTCACACTTAAGTTGTCTGGCCACTCAGTTCTTTCTTTGTCTACACTTCTGGCAAACCTCTTTATAGCATCTGTGTCTGCAGGCCTCTGGTTTTTACTGAGATGTAAGTTAAAACTGTCGAGCAACTCATGGATCGTCTCTAGTGTTTTGTGCAATATAAAAAGTGGCGATTCTTTGGGACTAAATTCATCGACAAAATTTGGTACATTTCCTAGATTATTTGGTATCGGAAAAGCTCGACAACCTCCAGGACACAATAAACCTATAAATAACACATCATCGCAATGAATAATGAATAGTTATAAAATCAACAACATTGCATTATCATTGTAGATTGGTTTTAAATTAAATAATAATCTATATAGGGCAAAATATAGTTAATTATAGTTAACAATTTAACATTAAGCGCTTTCAGCTCTGAATTTCTATGTACAATATATTAAATTAAATGATTAATTAATACCATAAATAAGTTGTTTGTTATATACTTATATTCAATGTATTTTAAGGTAAATAAAAGATAATATTTTTACATATTTGTTATTGTCGCCTCAAAGGACCATCGCACTTCCTAGTCTAGTCGTTGAAAGTGGGTATTTCAATTTTAAATACAGTAACGCGTGAACTCAGAAACTTTAATAACTGAAGTATCTGAATATATCCTATAATATATTTGAAAATAATTGAGATAAATACTAATTATAACGCCTTATACAGTCCTATTCAAACATAAAATAATATAAAAAAAGTAGAATAGTGTTTATTTCAAATTTTTAAAATATATAATATTATTTATTGTTATTATTAGGTATCTATATTTAATATTAATAAGAAAGAAGACTACGGTTAAATCTTTATAATTATTATAATATTAAGTACGCTGGAAAATACAAAGCCACACATACCAAGTTATCAAATACTTATGATTTTACATACCAATGAAAGCCAGAGAAATGCTGAAGAACATAGTATTTTTCATGACTATTTTGAACATAATATACAAGTGTTGATAGGTAACAAAAAGATTAACAGAATCGTAGAACGATACCGAACACAAGACTTGAGTATCTAGTTATACGGCAATGCTCTGAAATTCGTTTAGACAAATGAACGAAATGAAACCAATGATCGAATAAACATTTATTTTATTGTTCTAAAATGGTCGTTATGGGAGTACAATAAGCCATATACATATAATAGGTAATTAAAAATAAATGTGTTATTTATTCGGGGCAAAAATAAATAGTATAGAATATTTTAATACGACGTTTATAACAAAGTGCCTCACTTTCGGTAAATTTGGTCAAACCTGCGTTTGTTGAGATCCAACCACCTATATTTTTGAACGGTTTTCGGTACTTACAACTGATATTGGAACTATGTGAATCTATTATATTCCTAAATTCTTTATTTCATTGCTTCACTAAATTCAGTCAAAACCGAAATTGATCATGAGTACTAATTTCGATATTTTACTATTCTAACCTACTATCATGCCAAATTAAACATTTTCTGGAGAAAAAATTAGACACAAAGACCATATTATATTAAATAATAAAATTATTTATCACAAAAGTCAAAAAGTCGAAAAAAAAAAAACACAAAGTTTAAGGTAATGATCAACCGAGAATCGAGAATATAGACATTTTTGAAATCAAATTCGAAATTTGACAACTCTTAAATCGTAGAAATATTTCAATAACAAAATTCATAAACAACACAAGTCGTTTATTACTGTAATATGGGTTAGAATCATAGACATCTTCAACCAAAATATTAGAACTTAAGAATTAATTTTTCTGATTCTTTATCCTTAGAGAATATAATATAACTATATGAAATAAATTGTATCGTAAATGACTATTAGGACCCAAAACCGGAGTGCTATGAACAAAGAAGACTTGAAATAATATTTAATTCGGGTTTACAGGTCGGAAACGCTTTTATTAAATTAAAAAAAAAAAAAACATAAATAAAACAATAATAAATTCGGATCCTTTGGCCCGTACTACGATTGCCGCTTCACACGTTCAATTATCGTCGTATACGTATAAGGGCGCAGCCCGTTTCGCCCAAAATCGACCTTTCCCGTTTCGCCCAGATACCCGTTTCGACCAAAGCTATTTTAGTCGTTTTCAAATTAGGTTGGCAATGATTTTTAAATAATATAATACATATAGCACGACAAGTTTTCACCGATAGCAATTTTGTCATAGCCAGGACTTTCCGCTCAAATTATCGACGCTATCGTTATATCGCTACAATTGCGAATCTAATATGACTCGTAATTGTAGCGATCATATACTATCTTCCGATAACATCAAATTGAAGACATGTTAGTCAACTGAAGGAGTTCCCACATTAATATAACAGTTACCTATGTGGCGTATAAGTATAAGTTAGAAGTCGTTAGTTATTGAGTTGTGAACAGTTTTAGTTTAAATTTTAATGATTTCATCGCAAATAGTTGGTTGTCGTTTTCACCTTACACAAGCTTGGTATAGAAACGTTCAAAAATATGGTTTAGCAACTGAATACCAAAATAATACGAGTATTGGTAATTGGATTCAACATACTTTTGGCTTAATATTTTTAGAACCCTCTGAAGTATCCGATTGCTTTACTCAAGATTTAATGGCTGAATGTCCAACTGACGAAAAATTAGTTAAGTATTGCGATTATTTAGTAGAAAACTATATTTCTGAGGACGGTGTTTTTAGTCCAACATTATGGGCATGTAATTCGGCGAGTATACAGCTCACAACAAATGCGTGTGAATCGTTTCACTCGTATTTCAATAAAAACTTTTATTCTAACTCTCCGTCAATCATAAACTGCCTAAATATTATACGCAATGATATTCAGACAGAAACCTACATCAAAATGAATAGCGTTGAAATTCCCCGAAAAACAAAAGATAAAAAAACGAAGGAAAGACAAGAATTTAACGAAAAACGTATACTTTTATATAGATCTGGCGAAATTACTAGATATGAATTTGTAAAAAGCATGTGTAGAAATTTTAAAAAATAATAATTTTTGTTAATTTATTTTATAATGACTTTTATTGAATTTTAGTAAAAAATAATATAATGTTTTTTGTATTATAACTGTAATAATGTTTAATTAAATAATTAAAAATTAATTAAATTTTCCTATGACTTTTTTTAAAAATAGCTTATAATAATAATAAGAGTTAATAATGATATATGTATTATATTATTTAAAAAGCATTGCCAACCTAATTTGAAAACGACTAAAATGGCTTTGGTCGAAACGGGTATCTGGGCGAAACGGGAAAGGTCGATTTTGGGCGAAACGGGTGCCGCCCACGTATAATATTTTTACTTTAACAAATAGTAAACAATCGTTCTACTACCTCTTTGGACAATATGTGGTTTGTTTATTATTTGGTTTTGTAGTAGTTTATTCTTCTCTCTTTTTTTTTTTTAAAGTAAGTATGGGTATGTTGCTTGTTTTAATTTTCTTGAATTTAATTTTTTAATTTTAATTCTTTTATCCATACGTTTGTTTTTAAAACTTATTCTTGTTGTATTTTTCTTGTCTTCGTATGATTTTTTTTTATTCGTTGTTTGTTTTTATAATTATTAGTTTAATGCTTATTGTCTACTTTGAAAATATTATATTCGTCCTTTGTCTCTGAAGGTGGCTTATGAATTTTGTTGAGTATGCTGAAAATACATTCTATCCTTTTCTTTTACGTTTGGTAACATTGTTTTAATATTTCACTATTCCTATTTATATATATATATTATTATATGGTGTAGTAGAATAAACATTAAAAAAATGGGGTCAAATGGATGTCGCTCCGCTGTACAGTAGGTTACAAGTAGGTCACTGTATAATGGATGGTATTAAATTTGAATTCAATGATATAATATCATTGTATACGAAAAACGATTCTGAGCGGGGACGGTATGTCAGTCTTTAAGTTATATTGATAATTGACGTTGACCGTTATTATACGGTAGCTGGTAAGTTGAATTAATATTATTCATATTATTTAATTATTAATTTAAAATTACCAGTGATGCTGGATTAATATTATAATAATATTATATACCTTTACATAAGACACAATTCAACTGGAAACGTCATTTAAGATTAAGTAGATGAATATTTGATTATGATTTGATAACATTTAGTAGATACTTACTAGATCTGCCATGATGACTAAAAGTCAATAACGACATAGCGTTTTATTTAGAAATATTAAATGTTCGTATATTTGGTAAATTTAGATATTTTTTGGTATGTCAACATAGCCCATAAGCCATAAGTACAACCCCAGGAGGCAGTAACTCAATCAATATTTATTAGAATGCTTATAAAAATAATGTTTGCCAATGTATTTTTATTATTTTTCAAATGCTATTTTAACAATATACCAGGAGTCTTGTATTAAATTTTCATGATTTTTTACCCAACAAATAAAGTTTTATAGAAATCTATAGAAAAAAAACCTAAAAAAAATTAATATTTTAAATGGTCCGTAAAAATCTGAAAAAGAGTTAAAACATTTTCAAAATTGTATGGTGTATAGAAAATGCTAATATAAACATTCGGTGAAACTTTTAAGTATCTACAGTTATTTATTTTTGAATTACAACAAAATGAGAAAATCGCTACATGAGAAATCGAGTGAAAATCTTATGTTGTAAAAATATAACTTCAAACGCTCATAAAAATTTAATTTGACTTAAAGACTTAAATAAGATATAAGATATAAGGTATTTAAGTTATAAGATATTTTTATTTTGATAAACTTAGGTGAACTTATGAGAAATTATGTGTAACATTTTCAAATCTTAGATTTAAAAAGAAATTTTTTATGGATTTCTAACTCAAAATAATTTGCACATTTTCGTGATTTTTACATATTTTGTCAATATTTGAACTTTAAATAATTATAAAAAAAAATTGTGACTACGGTTTTTTAATATTTTTCATTTTTTCATATATTATTGTAACAATATATTAGGAGCCTTGTATTACATTTTCAAGTTTTTTTACCCAACAAATAAAGTTTTATAGAAATCTATAGGAAAAAAACTTAAAAAAACTGGAAAATGAAAATGTCCAATAACAGCGCAAGATAAATCAAAATATTTTTAAAATGTTATAGTGTTAAAAAATGGTAATATGGATCGTCGTTACTAGTTATCCCGTGTTTTTATTTAAGCCTAAATATTATATTTTAACTTATAATAAGTATCTGGATCGGCCATTTCGGTTTTATTCGTAATCAACATTCAACTATGTTTATAGGTATACATTTAGATATATGACAACTATAGCGCCGTAGTCTCGTCCGAGACGAATTTAGGTGTGTAGTTTTTTATACATATTATATATCTCGCTTCACATCATAGTATTGTATTTCGTGCGTTAATAATTATAGTAGCGGTTTGTCGGTGTAAAGCCATATTAGTTATACTATATTTAGCTATAGGTGTATTATTAAAAGTCATGAAGAGAAAATAAAATAATATAATCAATATTAATCCATAAATTGTTATATTTTTCTCTATTAATCTAAGACATCGTTTAGCTTTTTGAAGCTTTTGTCTGAAACCGATTGGTGTGAATCTCCGAGTAGAAACGCTGGTTTAGAATCGGGGAATGTCCGTTACCACCGTCTCCAGACATATTGCTCAAAGGACAACGAGAGGATCGCGGTGGACAGTCGGTTCAGGACGCACTGGGGGTTCTCGTTGGGCCGCGACGACGGCGCAGTGCACTACAACGTACGGCCGACTGCGGTTCAGCCGGCAGATGCTCTCGACTAAGTAGGAGGATATGCTCGACGGCGATAATTATGGCATGCAGCAGCGGCAGCAGCCGCAGGATCAGGATCAGCAAGTGGACGAGTCTGACAGTCAGCCTTTGCCGAAGGACCACGAACTCAAGGCACGTGATCGTTCTGCAGCTGGTATAGGCACTCAGCCGGGCGGTTCGGACCCTGGAGATCGAGGTGCTAGCCGTGTGCGCCGGAGCCGGAGATGGTGCCTTGAGGAGGAACTATTAGAAATGACGGTGAAACTGTTGGGAGGGTAAGAAGAGAGACAGTGATGGCATATTTCTTAAGTAGTGCGGAAGTTCATTTGATAATCGTATGCTGAAATCATAGTTTTACCTTAAATTAACCAACTTGTTTTTTTTCACATTGTTATATTATGGTATATAAAAAGTTGTAACACTCTTAGTTCATAAATACTATATAGTTATAACTTACGTATAGGTATATTATGTTGTCTTGATATTTGCTATTATTAAATTTGCTTATTAGGTTGTTCTGTCACAGCCGGCTCTCTTGGCCGGCCTGGTTGTAATGTAAGTAATGTATTCCGTTATCAAATAGTTTCTAGTCGCGTTTCTTATAGGTAAATCTTATGCTGAAATCATAGTTTTACCTTAAATTAACAAACTTGCTTTTTTCACATTGTTATAATATTATGGTCTATAATAAGTGTAAATCACTCTCAGTTCATAAATACTGTATACTCATTAGTCATTACTCATGACTTACTTATTACTTATATATATATGTTGTCATTATATTAGCTACTATTTCATTTGGTCATTGGTTAGGTTGATGCAGCCGGCTTATGGCCGGCCTGTTTGTAAAGTATTAATGTATTTTGTTGTTAAATTATTTCATTTCTGGGTCGCGTATCTTATAAATTGTTGAAATCATAGTTTTACCGAAAATTAACAAACTTTATTTTTTTTACAATGTTATATTATAGTGTATAACAAGTTGTAACACTCTTAGTTCATAAATTATAACTTACGTATATATTATGTTGTTATTATATTTACTTCTATTTAATTTGGTCATGGGTTAGGTTGATGTGTCACAGCCAGCTTTTGGCCGGCTGCGTTGTAATGTTAGTAATGTATTCCGTAATCAAATAGTTTCTGGTCGTCTTTCTTGTACAGTTATACAACTGCCATGCCTCTCTTCTTACCCTCATCGTTTCACCGTCACTTCCTTTATAGTTCCTTCTCGATTATCGGTTGTCACCATCTCCGGTTCCGACACCAACTCCGGCACACGCACCTCGATCTGCAAAGCCTGGCTTTCTATCCGGTCCGCCCGGCCGCTCAACCACTGCTACAGAACGAACACCGTCCTCGGGACAGCATTTCTGTTACATATACATATTATGTTTTCGGTGGTCCTTCGGCGGCGGTTGATCTTATAACTCATCCCGCTGATCCTGATCCTTTTCCCGGCTGCTGCAAGTGCCGCCGCTGCATGCCATATTTTATATTTATCTCCGCCGTCTATCCATCCTCCTACTCCGCCGTCTGATTTGCTTTCGGCCGTGTATGTTGTAGTGCACCGCCCTGAGCCGTCATCGCGGCCCAACGAGACCGTGACCAGGTCACCGCAAAGCCCGGCCACATCCCCTTTCAACAGCCATCACATGGCATCCCAGTCCGACAGCCCGCCGGTAGTCCTCTCGTTGTCCATGGTGTTGCAATATGTCTCGTTATTGGCACCACTCCAGTTAGGCGCCTCTCCAATTCTACGTAAAGGACATTCCCCGAACCAGCGTTTCTTCTCTTTCCAGTTTGTTAAGTTTTCGTAAGATTTAATTTTAATGATTTGTTTAAATAAACAAATTTCGTTACTAGGGTTCAAGATGATATTATTTTGTTTTTAGCGGAAATGTTATTAATTCAATTATGGCCAGCTGCCTTTATAGCTGTGTATTCATACCATATTATACCTAATAAGTTATAACTAAAATATTTTCTTTGATTTTGTATAAATCAATAATTGAATCCATATTAATAATTCTGTAAATTTTATAGAATTTTCATAGTCTGTTAATCACAATAAAAATGGATTATGGTAATATAACATCTATGATCTACTGATCTACAATAGTTTGTAATGATTATAAAGAGTTGACCAGTAATTAATAAAAAGACATTTATATTATAATCAATGGATTTAAAAATTAATAATCATATAATAAATTAACAAAAAAAAAATCCGTTTTCATTTATATTGTTAATGTATGTGTGTATGTATATATATACGAATGTTCAAAATCTGAAATGACTAAATGTATGTATGATTAATGATTATATGATCAGGAAAACTTATACTAGATATTAGACTGGATTCTATAGATTACTTAGATTACTAGAAGTACTTTGTTAACTTAAGACTTGTAATAAAATGCATTATTACCTATTCAATACTTTTGCTACCTGACACTTAAATTTCAAATTTTGTTTAGGCGTATCCAAAAACTAAACAAGGAACTCAAAACAGAAGTTTTAGTGCTTCATGGTATGATCACTTTCCATGGATTGAGTACAGTATCGAGAGTAATGCAATTTATTGTTATGTGTGCCGTATATTTGGTAATGAGACTTCAAAAGGATATATTTGTCGAAATAGGATTCAATAATTGGAAAAAAGTAAATTTTAAATTGTTTTTAACTCAGTGTATTAATTTACAAGTTATAATTTGAATCTTATGAACAAGTAAAGTATGTTAGTAATTAGTATAACATTTTACCTACATAATTTAAATTAAAACTTTGATTATATAATTCAAACCATAGTTAAAACTTAAATAGGAGAATATTTCTGAAAATCTGATTCTTTTAAACATTTTATTTTTACATAGGTGGAGTAATAGAGTGTACTTTTTTTTCAGATTGTATTGTATATTTGTATATAGCCTAGTCTATTTGCGAACAATTATTAGTAGGTAAATATAGACATTAATTATTTTTATTTATAGCTTAGTGGCTCTAAAGGGAAAGGATCAAAATCAAAATTTCAACTTCATGGCAGTTCTAATCACCATTTGGTATATTCAGCAAAATGGTTTGCTCTTAAACAAAAAAAAAACATACATAGGTACTATAGTTATTATTTTACAAAATTAAACAATATTATAATTTATAATATTAGTAAAATATAAAAGTTTTTGTAATTTTATGGTAATTTTTTAGAAACATAAATTAATAGCTAAACATAACACAGAATTTTTCAAAAAATATGAATCTCCTATTAATAATACAAGTTGGGCAATTCAAAATCAAATTGTTCAACTATGTGCAGATATTGTAACTTCAATTATAAGCACTGATATAAAGAAATGTGGTTTATTTTCTATAGTGTGTGATGAAGCCAGGTAATAAACCATACCTAAGTTAACTTAACTTAATGTTATTAGCTCATATTTTTTGTCATTTAATAAAATATATCTTTTTAGAAGTCTTTAAAGAAGAAAAAATGGCATTCTGCGTTCGATATACCAATAATTTTCAAATCTTTGAACGTTTTTTGGGCTTCATCAATGTTTCAGCAATTGTTTGTTTTCTAGAAAAATATAACTTAATCGATGTTCTCATAATAATTGCTCAATCATATGATGGAGCAAGTATTATGTCTGAAAAACATGGTGGTGTTCAAAAAAAAATTCAAGAAAAGTATCCATATGCAATCTACACGCATTGTATGGCACTCAGGACAAATTTAGTTGTAATAGATATGTGCAAATCAGTTAATGTAATTATGAAATATAAATACATTTCAGTTATGTTTACAATTTTACAGTATTTATAAATCATTTTTAATCTATTTCTAGGAAGCTAAAAGTCTATTTAATACTTTAGAAGCGGCATATGTACATTTTGCTATGCCTACTACCAACTATAAATTTCCAAAAATTAAAAAGAAACTCAAGGTTAAGAACAAAAGTATTACTCGAATAAGTGACACACGTTGGTCTTGTCGTTATCATAATTGTAAACTAACTATGGAAAATTATCCTGCTCTAATTGAAGTTCTTAATGAAGAAATTGAAGATAATAATGATAGAGATGTGGCACAAGCTAAAGGTTAAATTAAGTTATTTTAAACTGAAAATAATAAATAATTTTAATCATAATCAATAAAATATAAAATTTATTATTTTTAGGAATTTTATCATTACTTCAGGAACCAGGATTTGTTGTTCATCTATTTATTTTATATGAAATTTTACTTGTTGTAAACAGTCTGAGTTCTCGCCGAATCACTCAGAGACAACTGGACGTACGGCCGTGCTTGCGCGTACGGCGGTGTTATATAGCGAAATATTATAGTCACCTCGGCATATTTTGCCTGACCTAAATTAATAATTGATTTAAAATATTCCTTCCTACATTACATAGGTATATATTGAATAATATTACATTGACGACTGTCTACAATTATGTACGACAGTCCCCATCGTTTAAAAGAAAAAATGACCTAATTTTTTTCATGCTATTTTTACATAAGTATTTCAAATTGTTTCATTAAATGCTAACTTATTTTATCACTAGGTCACTGTCTCGGCGTATTCGCGTCGTCGACTTTAAAAATACGCTTACATGTTAATTTAATCCTACTACCTACTTTAATAGTTAATTCTTTAATGTGTTTATAACATGTTATAAAGTTTATAATTGTTCTATTTTGTTCCTATTTTTCAAAACATATAGCAGTTTCGTTTTCTACTAAATCTGTGATTCTTTGTCTGTATGGTTTTTACCTAGTGTATGTTAGTTGCTTGTTTTAATTTTCTTAAATTCGATTTTTTAATTTTAATTCTTTTATACATAAGTTTGTTTTTCAAATTTATTCTTGTTGTATTTTTCGTGTCTTCGTATGAATTTTTTTTTATTCGTTGTTTGTTTTTATAATTATTAGTTTAATACTTGCTCCTTGTCTCTGAAGGTAGCTTATAAATTGTGTTGAGTATGCAGAAAATACGTTCAGTTCTTTTCTTTTATGTTTGGTAACATTGTTTTTAATATTTCATTATGCTTTTTATATATATATATATTATTATTATATATTATATGGTGTAGTAGAATAAAAATAAAAAAGGGGGTCAAGTGGATGTCGATATCATTGTATACGAAAAACGATTCTAAGCAGAGACGGTATGTCAGTCTAGGATACTTTAAATTATATTGATATTGTTATTTTACGGTAGCTGCTAAGTTGAATTAATATTATTCATATTATTTAATTATTAACTTAAAACTATCAGTGATGCTGGAAAAATATAATAATATATACTTTTACATAAGACACGATTCAACTGGAAACGTCATTTAAGATTAAGTAGATGAAAATTTCATAATATTTAGTAGATATCTACTAGATCTGCCATAATGACTAAAAGTCAGTAACGATGTAGCGTTTTATATAGAAATATTAAATGTTCGTATATTTGGTAAATTTAGGTATTTTTGTTATGTCACCATAGCCCATAAGCCATAAGTACAACCCCAGGAGGCAGGAACTCAATTAATATTTATTAGAATGCTTATAAAAATAATGTTTGCCAATGTATTTTTATTATTTTCAAATGCGATTTTAACAATATACCAGGAGCCTTGTATTAAATTTTCAAGTTGTTTTAACCAACAAATAAAGTTTTATAGAAATCTATAGAAAAAAAACCTAAAAAAATTGGAAAATTAAAATGTCCGTTAACAGCTCAAGAAAAATCAAAACATTTTAAAAATGTTATGGTGTATAAAAAAATGCTAATATAAACATTCAGGCAAAATGTCATGTATCTACGGTCATTTCTTTTAGAGTTATACCAAAAACTAAAATCGATTTTGTCAAAAATTGGTTTTCCGTAAAAGTTCCCGTTTTTTCCTTAATTTTTCATTTGTTTTTCATGGCGCTTTTGAAAACTACTATGAAATTTTAACTTTTGACCTCCCAAAGTACCAACTAGATTTAAAAATACTGTTGATGAAAATCAAAGCATTTTTACTGTCCTAAAAGGTGATGACAGACACAAAAAAAAATAAAAATCACACATCATTGTAAAATCAATACATTCATCGCTCCGCTCAGAATCTAAAAGGAAATATGATGGATAGGAAAGGGATGGGGAAAGTATGGGTCTTATGATAGGTGACTAATAAATAGGTTAATAATAGGTGCTAACCTACCGGTGAATAGTACGTTCTACACTACGAGACGGCGACACTCAAATTGCCTCCCAAATTTAGGTAGGTGACCTTTTTTTACTCGAATTGCCTCTCATAACATACCTGGATTATTAATTATATCGATAGTTGTACGTGTGCTATCGATTATTATATTATACCGTAATGTTCAAAAATAAAATGTTAAAGACATACAGTATTTCCTAGACCGATTAATTTTTTGAATGCAATAATCTTATCCGCGATTAGTGATTATCAGTTAATGATTAGTTTATCACATAGAGTAAGGCAATTCGAGGGTCAGATGGGAGGCAATTCGTGAGCGTCCTACGAGACAGTGTGTAACAATATGCTCTATGTGCGGGGTCATTGACTCTTTACAATGGGCGAAAAGGACACAGCGGACAAGACCGGTTGCGTCCTTCAGAGAAAGGATCGTTCAATGACCCGACCCCCGACGTTGCATCTGGCGGCGGGTCAGTGTTGGTTCATATTATATAATATGTAAGGACTATGGATACAAGTGTTTGTGTAGTGTATACGTGTAAACCGGTTTAACGCAGTCGAAGTTATAATATAAAAGACTTATTATGTTGTTTCTTTTCTTCTGGAGTGTGTGCATAGGATTATTCTACTACTGTATTATACCTACCTAGTGTTATTACTTTATTAGTATATAATAATATAATATATTGTGCTATAATAATCACTAACCTCGTGGGTAGATTGATGTGATTGTATCCTGCACGTAGATTATGCTTCTTCGGGGTAGTGTTCAACGGACGGTAGACAATATATGTATTTTGATTTATATGTCTCAGTGTCTCTACAGTAACCTATACACCTAATGCTCTATCGTAGAGCCTTATATGACATTATGCAATTGGGATATGAATCCCTTGACTTTGTGTACCGAGACTATGACTATTATAGTATGGTCCTAAAAATCCCTACATCCGTAACAATCATACATAGTTGACAGCGAACCGGATGTAATTTAATTGAACGCTTCATATTATGGTTGTATTCTAGATAAATAAAAATAACTAAGATCTAATAGTACTACCGTAGTAATAATTATAATTATGTTACGATATTATAAATAAGCCTTAAATCTTAATATGATGATAGTCACAGAACCTTATATTGCAAAAATTGTGAATGGGTAAGTGAATGAATAATTAACAAGGTTGATTTGTACGATAATGCGAAATAAATAATTAGACGATTATACCGAATGTCGGAGTACCTCAATATACATATAAGTCTGAACGTATTCCCTTTGAATGGCAAAATCATTGTCGAAGTGCTACTGGCGTGGACGTTGTGCATCGGGTCTTCTTGTAGAAAATATTGGTCGACGAGTCAGTTCTGTGGGGCCCTTATATGCTGTAATGTCGGTGTGGTCCCTTCTTCTGATATTCATCGATTAATATACGTCGTCTTAAAATATTGATATGTTTATGATTTAAATTTGTGCGGCGTGAAAAAAGTACGGTCGATAATTTATTGTATTATTTTGACCGAACGTTTGTATCGTAGAGTTGTCGAAGGGTTCTTGAAGTGTATGAGTTACAATGAGTTAGTGATTTTGTAAAATATGAAGTAAAAAGGCACCGCTTTAAAATTGATTGTGTTGTTTTTTACTAAACATCTGATCGGAGAGGCATTGAATTTTTTAATGTGTTTCATGCGCTGCATGCGTAGAGGAGTGCTTACTTATGCCTTATACCTGTATAATGCGTATGTATATGAATACTGAACAACCCCACATTCCATATTATGGTCCATAGTTACGCTAGTTATGCCGTATTTTTATTTAAGTCAAAATATAATATATTACACTTATAATAAGTATCTGGAGAAGCCATTTCGTTTTTATTCGTAATCAACATTCAACTATGTTTATAGCCATACATATAGATATATGACCCCTGCACAACTATAGCGCCGTAGTCTCGTACGAGACGAATTTAGGTGTGTAGTTTTTTATACATATATATCGCTTCACATAACAGTATTGTATTTCGTGCGTTAATAATTATAGTCCTGGCGTGTCGGTGTAAAGGCATATCAGTTATATATTTAGCTATAGGTATATTATTAAAAGTCATGAACAGGAAATAAAATAAGATAATCAATATTAATCCATAAATTATTATATTTTTCTCAATTAATCTAAGACATCGTTTAGCTTTTTGAAGCTTATGTCTGGAACCGATTCATATAAATCTCCGAGAAGAAACGCTGGTTTGGAATCGGGGAATGTCCGATGACGCCGTCTCCAGACATATTGCTCAAAGAACGCACTGGGGTTCTCGTTGGGCCGCGACGACGGCGCAGTGCACTACGACGTACGGCCGACTTTGGTTCAGCCGGCAGATGCTCTCCACTGAGCAGGAGGATGTGCTCGACGGCGATAATTATGGCATGCAGCAGTGGCAGCAGCCGCAGGATCAGGATCAGCAAGTGGACGAGTCTGACAGTCAGCCTTTGCCGAAGGACCACGAACCCGGAAACGCCACCCGCGTCCGCCCAACACCGGCAAGTGTTCGTTCTGCAGCTGGTACAGGCGCTCGGCCGGGCGGTTCGGACCATGGAGAGCTTGGCCGCAGATCGAGGTGTTAGCCGTGTGTTGAGCCGGAGATGGTGACTTGAGGAGGAACTATTAGAAATGACGGTGAAACTGTGGGAAGGGTAAGAAGAGAGACGGTGATGGCATATTTCATTTAGTAGTGCGGAAATTCGGTTGATAATCGTATGCTGAAATCATAGTTTTACCTTAAATTAACAAACTTGATTTTTTTCACATTTTTATAATATTATGGTCTATAATAAGACGTTTAATACTCATTAATACTTTATACTCATAACTTACTTATAATTATGTTGTCAGCTACTATTAATTTGGTCATGGGTTAGGTTGATATGTCGCAGCCGGCTTTTGGCCGGCCTGGTTGTATAATGTAAGTTAAGTTTCCGTTGTCAAATAGTTGCTGGTCGAGTTTCTTATAATTTGTATGCTGAAATTATCTATATTTTTACTGAAAATTCACAATCATGATCTTTCCACATTGTTATAAACAGGGTTGAAACTTTATAACATTTAAAATTGCATAAGAATGAGCTATAATATTACCTTAAATATTGCTAAATATGCAATAAAAATATGAAAAAAAAGGACATTTTAGAATTAATAATTAATTATTTTTTAATCACTTACAAATTATTATAGGTATAGTAACTTAAGTTTTGAAATGAGCAGATAACAAAATTAGAACAAAATACCTAATACGAAATTATCGTAATACTATATTACACCTATATATATTATCGTCTACCATGACTTAATCTATACCTATATTTAAAATTTACTTGATAATTTTACTGACAAAAATCGTTTAATAATACGATACGTTTATTATACGATAAATAAAATATAATTTCATAAAATAAATTACCGATTTTGGTTCAAAAACTGGTAAAATCCAAAAAAGTCACAAAAATCTAAAAAAGCAAAATAACATTTTTTTATTTGAGGTCTCTGTATCATTAAGCACATTTTTAGCTTACTCTGCTATTTTATTTTGCATATCATAAGAAACATGCAAATGCTATAAAATCCCAACCCTGGTTATAACATTATTGTCTATAATATGTGTAAAGTTCATAAATACTGTATATTCATACCTTACTTATATATGTTATGTTTTCAATACATTAGCTACTATTTAATTTGGTCATGGGTGGTTAAGTTGATGTGTCGCAGCCGGCTTTTGGCCGGCCTGGTTGTAGTGTATGTAATGTATATTGTTGTTAAATTATTTCATTTCTGGGTCATGTATCTTATAAATCGTATGCTGAAATCATAGTTTTATCGAAAATTTATAATTTCGATTTTTTTTTACATTGTTATGGTAGTAGGTATATCAAGTTGGAATACTCTTAGTTCATAAATACTGTACACTAATTACTCATAACTTACGTATATATTATGTTGTCATTTTATTTGCTACTATTGAATTTGGTAATGGGTTAGGTTGATGTGTCGCAGCCGGCTTTTGGCCTGCTGCGTTGTAATGTTAGTAATGTAAGCCGTTATCAAATAGTTTCTGGTCAAATTTTGTATACAGTTATACAACTGCCATGCCTCTCTTCTTACCCTCGTCGTTTCACCGTCACTTCCTTTATAGTTCCTCCATCGGTTGTCACCATCTCCGGTTCCGACACCAACTCCAACACATGCACCTCGATCTGCACAGCCTGTCTTTCTCGTCCGGTCCGCCCGGCCGCTTTTTCAACCACTGCTGCAGAACGAACACCTTCGTCGCTCACGGTCGTCCTCCCGCACGCGGGCAGCATTTCCGTTACATATATCATGGTGGTCCTTCGGCGGCGGCTGATCTTAAAACTCGTCCCTCTGATCCTGATCCTTTTCCCGTGTCCACGGCTGCTGCAAGTGTCACCGCTGCATGCCATATTTTATATTTATCTCCGCCGTCGAGCCATCCTCCTGCTCCGCCGTTCGATTACCTTTCGGCCGTGTATGTTGTAGTGCACTGCCCTGAGCCGTCATCGCGGCCCAACGAGACCGTGACCAGGTCACCGCAAAGCCCGGCCACATCCCCTTTCAACAGCCATCACGTGGCATCCCAGTCCGACAGCCCGCTCGTTGTCCATGGTGTTGCAATATGTATCGTAATAGGCGCCACTCCAGTTAGGCGCCTCTCCAGTTCTACGTAATGGACATTCCCCGAACCAGCGTTTCTTCTTTTTTCAGTTGGTTTTCGTAAGATTGGGTGACTAGCTAATGTAAAGAATTAATTTTAATGATTTGTTTAAATAAACAAATCTCGTTACTAGGGTTCAAGATGATATTATTTTGTTTTTAGCGGAAATGTTATTAATTCAAATATGGCCAGACACCTTTATAGCTGTGTATTTATACCATATTAAACCTACCTAATAATAGGTAGGTTTTTATTTATAAAATATATTTACAATTTGTATACAATAATAGTACAATAAGTAAACAGTTTGAAATTAATTTTTGTGTACTTGACCTGGCAGTGTGAGTGAAGGGAGCGTCATCGACACTACTCCCAATTTATAAACAAAAGTTATAGGTAGTTAAAAAATCTTAGCTTGGTTGTTTAACTTTGGAGTTAATACATACTTATATAATATAATATTATTATATTAGGCAACAGTGTACATTATATTAATTAATAATTATTGTATGTAACCAAATTCGGTATGGTTTCTAGTTTATTATTTTTTTTTTTATTACGTAGGTACCATTTATTTGATTATAGCCATTGGCAAGAAGAATGAGCGCTGCCCATCATGCGCCAGGAATCAATTTTTCGACGGTGGTATCTAAATTATAAATTTTTTTTGAATTATCAATTTCTAATCTATCAAAATCTAATTAGGTAAACAGAAAAATTATCATAACTTATAGGAAATAAATAATGAATGAAAAGGCGACCTAATGGTCTAACCTTAATTGTTTTCATTATTCAACTGTATAAAACAATATTTGATTCAACAGGAAAATTGAGTTAGTGTTAGTATTAACTATTTATAATGATCAAACATAATAAACATCATAACCTTTAGACATAACCTCAATTTAAAATAACATATATTTGGTACTCTTTTTGAACAAATATACACTAAGTAGTATTTCTACATCAGCTAAAACTCAAATTCGTCCACGGGGTTTTCAGCGACTGAGAATAATGTATGGTGATAAAATCGTATAGATTATCTAGATTATCGATATCGTATCTGTAAATACCACCTTACAATTTATTGTTGGAAAATAATTTTGTTCACGTTAGCATCAGTCACACTTCGACATTCTATCCTTATATATTTTTATTTATATTTATTTAACTTTGCAACGGAAGCACCAATAATTTTTATTATATCCATATTATATCTGCTGTTACCCAAATATGTAGGAAACTTAATATAACAATATTTGTGATTATTTAAAGCATTGATATTTAAGTTCTGCGTTTTCTTTTTTCATTGCCTCCAACTCATATTCGAGTATCACAGGATCGTAATACACTTCTGGTCTGCAATATTATTTAAAATGTTATATCTTTGTTATGCCAAACGCAAAATCACTCCACGACAGGATTTATGAATACAATAACAATCAGTGTATATAATAGTTTTATACAAATTAAAGTTTTAAATGTTCGGACACAATAAAGTGTATATCGATTATATTACTTACGATTCTTCCCAAATAGGAATGTACTCTCTATCAAAATCCATTACATCCATTGAATCCATTTTTATATGCAATACGTAGGTAAATAGCTAATAACAAATTCTTATAATTGTCAAAATCAATTAACTAATTGTGAACAATATATAACAATCTTATAAACCACAACACTATTCAAAAAGTTTTGTTTCAAACATGAAACGTATCCAGGGAAGTAGCATATATGTATAATATTGATTTTAAAAATATTTCGAATCAGAATAAACATTTATTATTATAAAATATTTTATTATTATATACAAATAATACTTTGAATAAACCAAAAGTATTAATAACACAATTCATGAGTTAAAATGTTATTTTAGGTTTATGATTAACAAATTGTTCTCTCTTACAATATTGTTTATACATTTGTTCATTGAAAAATGTTGCAAGACTTAAGTCAAAATATTTTAGGCGTTGATGTATAATCTTCAATTACCTATATAATATAATTCATGGTGTTTTTACAAGATACGAGTTATTACTTTTTAACGAGTAGTTTCGAGCTCAAAAGGCTTGGCACCATCACGTCATGAAGTGGCTTTCTTGGCGACAGATAGGACGAAAATATATCGAGTAGGCTTAGATAGAGTCTATAGACCATAATACGAATGTTTAAGTATAAAATTGTTGAATAATGGTACGTGATTTTTCTATAAAAACCACTATTCAATCAAAATCGTATCGGAATCGAATAGAACAGATTCAACCTCATTTCTAAACGGCTAATATAGTTTAGTTTATCGTAATTAATAATTTAGAAGATTCGTTGTAGGCAATACTATTATGACGACGACATATTTTGGACGATGATACTCTTTCTCTATCATAGGCGTGCACACGGGGGGTGCAGGGTATGCAACTGCATCCCCAGCGAGTTTAGCTTAGAAATAGATTGATAGATAAAAATAATATTTTTTAAGTTAATAATTGTACCTATTGTAATCTATGTACCCAGGTACACGTCGTCTTGAATTATAATTTATAAAATTATTATTAACATAACTAACATGACTTTTAATAGAAATAAAATTATTAAAATTAGTATAAATTTTTTTTTTATTAATCCTGGCCTGACTTGTTATGTGGCTAGGTAACATACTGAAATGTTCAATCTGTTTTTTACTGTGCACCCTCAGCAAAAATGTCCTGCACACGCCTATGTTCTCTATATAGGTACTATCCGAACGTATTACGTAATAGGCACGTCCGTTTGGCGTTTAATAACAAACCAGATAGTATTATGTTTATCGTCCAAATACCAAACGACAAGACTTATTTCGATAGTTTATCATTATACATCATAAATAGTATTCCGAGAAACTTATAAGTTAGTATTAAAGAATTAACACATATCACTAGAATGCAATTAATAATATTATTACCATTTGAAAATTATAACTTCTTATTGTGCTAAATTTTATTTGTACAATATATTTTCTATGTTACGTAAAGGTAATACGAATTGTTATGTAATAACCTAGCCTAGGTTAGGCTAGGTTATTTGATTATTCACCAAGCCGTTGTACTATATTATACTATACGCCAAAGATTATTATATTTAAGCTATAGGTATTTAATTATAGATTTTGTGCCGTAAATGGAGCTATAGGTTGCTTTTTTTCAAATTGTACAAGCAAGCGTGAGTGATATTCATAAGGGGAATAAAAAATAATACACTGTAATAATGTTATTTAGTTTTTTAAAATTGTCATAGAAATTCCTGTTAATTACTATGATATTATTATTTCATTACCATTATTACTACGGTTAGCATATTTGGTAAAACATTATGTCCATCTACTACCATGGACCTATGGAAAAAAATGTAGGGGACACATGCACGATGATGTACCATTATTGTTATTTATAACTAAGTTCTTCTCGAATCAGCAATCTTAGGCACCTATATGCGTGTGGAATAAGAGGAACCGTAATTCGTTCATTAAAAAATTCAAATTTGCAATACTTATATAGGTGACAGAATGTGCATTTATAAAATATATTGATTTGATAAAAAAAAATAGCTTTAATAAACTTTGACTTGATTTTATATTATTATAAATCGAAAACGTGAACATCAACACAACAATTTTTATGACTATTTGAAGACATATAAATATTAAAATAAATTGGGATTTGTGCCCACTGCCCATGCACGTTATGTAATATTAAAAATTGGAATTTTTCCTTTTATTTGTTTTAATTTTAATTTTTTTTTATTTGTTTCCGAAATTCAGAAACTATGGGCATAAGCTTATTTTGGTGAGTTACGGACGTTAAGTTCGGTGAAGGAACACGTGTTATTATGTGAGGTAAGATTTTGACGACATGAAACGTTCACCCAGCAAGTGGTACCGCGGGCAGTGTTTGTTCCAAACAGTGCAGCACCCTTATAATATTATACTTTCTAAGAAAATCTGACTAGAATGAAAATTATTAAAATTATTACACGAAACAGACGTTATCTGATGTTATTTAGACATACTTCTTCTGACGTCACTTATGGTACAATAATAACTAATTACCCATACATAATAAACCAATATTGTCAAATGATTTGGAAAATTTTATCAAGTTTAGGAATTGACAAAACAAACATATGATATAAATTTCAAGTATCTACTCTATTCGTTTTTGAATTACAGCAAAATAAGAAAATCGATACATGAGAAATCGAGTGAATCATGCACAAATTTGAAATTCAAACGCTCATACAAATTTAGTTTGAATTTCAAGTGCACATTTATTTTGTTGCTAAAAGTAAACAAACTTATGAAAATGCTTGTATTATATTTCAAAGTCTTAGATTCGAAAAGAAAATTTTTATGAACTTCTAACTCAAAATAATATGCACATTTTTGTAATTTTTTTTGTATTTTGTTAATATTCGAACTATGCTTATAAAATAAATCAAAAAAATCTGCCATTTAAACAATACAAGAACCTTTTAACCTTTTATTAATTTTTTAAGCTTTTTGACCACCGAATAACATTTTTTTGACATATATAGAAAAAAAAAAACTAAGAAAATTGGAAACTAAATATGTTCATAAACAGCTCAACATGTCAAAATATTTTGAAAATTTTAGCATGTAAAGAAAATGCTAATACGAACCAACTAGTTAAAATGTCATGTATCAACGGTAACTTTTGACCTCCCGAATGCATCAACTATGTACACTTTCCTATCAAACAAGATTATACTGATGGCAGGAACAAAAAAAAAAAACACGTTCAGAATCTAAAATCTTAATTTTAATATTTTTAAAATTGAATATCGAATTCCTAATAATCCTAGATATTTTGTCAAAGTGTTTATACATGTATAATCAGAAGTTCCTATGCGTAATTTACCACCGCTTATTGGTCTAAAACGTACAGAAAATACGTTTGTTGCGATCCCTTTAATGTTTTCTTTTTAAAACTTTTCCATTAATAAAATATTTTATATATATTAGGCATTTTATCAGTAAGTAAACTTTTTTTGTACTTAACACTTTAACCAGCTTCAAACGCATGTAGTACGACACTAAAACTGAAAGTTTGATGTTTAAATAAGTACACATACGCTTTCATTTAACTATAAAATCATATATAAAATACAAAATATAAATATTATTTACTACTTTATATACAAGAATCATACCGACAATTTAAACTCAAAAGCTGTTGTGGTCGTCCATAAGTTTTGTGAACAAGAAATCCCCAAAACCAGAATTCATCTTTATCCAAGATGAATAACTATAAATTCAAAATTATGTGCTTCTTTTACATTAAAAATATTGTAAAATTGATTTAATTTTCAATATTAATAATTTGTTTTTAAACATTATGTCCATCTACTACCATGGATCTATGAAAAAAAATGTACCCTTACACATGCACGATGTACCATTATTGTTATATTAAATAATTGAGTACTCCTCGGATCAGCAATCTTAGGCACCTATATATGCATGTGGATTTAAAGTAAATTTAAATTACAATTTTTTGACTCTTGTACTTCGAATTTCAATATTAAATCTTATGGCACAAAATTGCATTATATGTAAATATAAACGAAATTGTATGGATTGTCGCCTAATCTGTTGAATGTCTCCTGCAACAGCAAACCAAAGAAAAGTTTTTGAATCATCTCATCTTGCATATAATACAGAAATGTGTTGAACCAATATAATATTATTTCATGATATAACTATAATATACATTTTATGCGTCTTACACTGGTAATATTGAGTTTTGATTGTTTCGAAATATTTCAAGTTAAAGCAATAGTTCATTATTCCATACAATATACAGTAATATAACATTATCTACTAGATATCATAAATTCATAATGAAAGTATGCTTGGAGTATCCATACATTTCTGAGAATCGTGCTTCTTTGAGCGTAATTCGTATAATATTGTCTACACCTTACCTAACCTAACCTCCACAAAAAGAACAATTCTTAGCTAAGCTCGGTTAAAACGACAATGCTTACATAGTGTCATTTCTTCATGAAAAATTTCCCAACTGTATTATTTTTTACTACATCACATTGTAAGACGGCGTAAAGTGTAGGCAATATAGGTACATCACTAGTTATGCTAACCATATAACAACAGGGTATTATATTGTAATCAGTTTTAATCTGAATTTGAAAAGTACTGGCCCAATCGGATTACGTACGTTAATTCCAATACCATTGAGATTTGTGAATGACTGCCAAGTTTGAACTTAATGTTAAATGGTCGGGGTAAGGCATTTTCATAAATAAATATATATCATTTGAATTCCAAAGTTTATTTGAAAATAAACATACTGTGTCATTTTTAATTTTGAAATGTTATCGCACGATTATTTAAAACAATGTTGATTAGAGTTCAATAACTACATATACTAAGCTTACAAACATAATATATAACCCAAGCTGGAGAAATTTAAATTTTTAATAATTCGTTTCAACAATTAATTTAAAAAAAAATTACATAATATATAATGATGAACCATAAAATACACATAATATTGTAATAAGTACATATACATATATACGATATTCTATTTCGTGTAGACGTTTTACGACGAAAATTTACATTGGCCAGAAACGGCGTGGCTATGTAGTTATAACTTATAATACGTTTCTGGATTGGCCATTTTGTTTTTATTCGTAATCAACTAACGTTTATAGCTACACATATATTACACCTGCACAACTATAGCACCGTGGTCTAATGAATTTAGGTGTGTAGTTTTTTATACATATATGTCTACTCGCTTCACATCATAGTATTGTACTGGGCTCGTATTTCGGACAAATTATAATTATTTCGTGTGTTAATAATATTATAGTAGTGGTGTGTAAGTGTAAAGCCATATAAGTTAAATATTAGGTTATAGGTATATTATTAAAAGTTAAAAAAAAATAAAATAATATGATAAATATTAATCCATAAATTATTATATTTTTCTAAATTAATCTAATACATCGTTTAAATTTTGAAGCTTTTGTCTGAAACCGATTCGTATGATTCTCCGAGAAGAAACGCTGGTTTGGAATCGGGGAATGACAATTGCCGCCATCTTCAGACATATTGCTGAAAGGACAACGAGAGGATCGCGGTGGACAGTCGGACCAGGACGCCTCGGGGTTCTCGTTGGGCCGCGACGACGGCGCAGTTCACTGCAACTTGCGGCCGACTGCGGTTCAGCCGGCAGATGCTCTCGACTGAGCAGGAGGAAGTGCTCGATGGCGATAATTATGGCATGCAGCAGCGGCAGCAGCCGCGGGATCAGGATCAGCAAGTGGACGAGTTTTACAATCAGCCTTTGCCGAAGGACCACAATCGCGGAAATGCCGCCCGCGTCCGCCCAAAACCGGCACGTGTTCGTTCTGCAGCTGGTATAGGCGCTCGGCCGGGCGATTCGGACCATGGAAAGCTTGGCCGCAGATCAAGGTGCTAGCCGTGTGTATCGGAGCCGGAGATGGTGACTTGAGGAGGAACTATTAGAAATGACGGTGAAACTGTTGGGAGGGTAAGAAGAGAGACGGTGATGGCATATTTCATTAAGTAAGTAGTGCGGAAGTTCGTTGGATAATCGTATGCTAAAATATATAGTTTTACCTTAAATTAACAAACTTGATTTTTTTCACATTGTTGTAATATAGTCTATAATCAGACGAGTAAAACACTCTTAGTTCATCAATACTGTTAAACTCATAACTTACTTATACGTATGTTGTCAGCTACCATTAATTTGGTGTCATTAGTTAGGTGGATGTTTCGCAGCCGGCTTTCGGCCGGCCTGGTTGTAATGTAAGTTTCCGTTATCAAATAGTTTCTGGTCGCGCTCCTTATAAATCGTATGCTTAAATTATCTATATTTTTACTGAAAATTCATAAACATGATCTTTCCACATTGTTATAAACAGGGTTGGGTCTTTATAGCATTTAAAGAAGAAATTTAAGAATGCGCTATAATATTACCTTAAATATCGCTAAATATGCAATAAAAATATGAAAAAAAATAAAATGTATTAATTAATAATTTTTTAATCACTTAAAAATTATTATATGGAGTTACTTAAGTTTGGAAATCAGTAGATAATAAAATCAGAACAAAATACCTAATACGAAATTATCGTAATATTATATTACACCTAAATATATTATCGTCTATTATGACTTAATATATTATAACTTCATTTAAAATTTACTTGATAATTTGATTGACAAAAATCGTTTAATAATACGATACGTTTATTATACGTGTAATAATATATAATTTCATAAAATATGACCGATTTTGATTCAAACACTGGTAAAATGCAAAAAAGTTACAAAAATCCAAAAAAAAGCAAAATAAAATTTTTGTTTGAGTTCTCTGTATCATGAAACACATTTTTAGCTTACTCTGCTATTTTTTAAGTATATCATAAGCAAAATGCAAATGCTATATTATCTTTACCCTGGTTATAATATTATAGTATATAATAATTATCAAATTGTAACACTCTTAGTTCATAAATTCTGTATAATTATAACTTACGTATAATTATATTATGTTGTCTTTATATTAGCTACTATTTAATTTGGTCATGGGTATTAGGTTGTTCTTTCGCAGCCGGCTTTTGGCCGGCCTGTATGTAATGTATGTAATGTATTTTGTTGTCAAATCGTTTCTGGGTCACGTATCTTATAAATTGTATGCTGAAATCATAGTTTTACCTTAAATTAACAAACTTGATTTTTTTTACATTGTTATATTATGGTATATAATAAGTTGTAACACTCTTAGTCCATAAATACGTTATAAATATAACTTACGTATATATTTCCTAATATTTAATTTGTTCATGGGTAAGGTCGATGTGTCGCAGCCGGCTTTTGGCCGGCTGCGTAGTAATGTTAGTTATGTACTCCGTTATAAAATAGTTTCTGATCGCGTTTCTTGTACAGTTATACAATTGCCATGCCTCTCTTCTTACCCTCGTCGTTTCACCGTCACTTCCTTTATAGTTCCTCCATAGGTTGTCACCATCTCCGGTTCCGACACCAACTTCAGCACATGCACCTCGATCTGCACAGCCTGGCTTTCTAGTCCGGTCCACCCGGCCGCTTTTACAACCACTGCTGCAGAACGAGCACCGTCGTCGCTCACGGCCGGGCCGGTTTCCAGGACGCGGGCAGCATTTCCGTTATATATATTATGGTGGTCCTTCGGCGGCAGCTGATCTTAAAACTCGTCCTGCTGATCCTGATCCTTTTCCCGCGTCCGCGGCTGCTGCAAGTGCTGCCGCTACATGCCTTATTTTATATTTATATCCGCCGTGAAGCCATCCTCCTGCTCCGCCGGCCGATTACCTTTCGGCCGTGTAAATTGTAGTGCACCGCCCTGAGCCGTCATCGTGGTCCAACGAGACCGTGACCAGGTTACCGCAAAGCCTGGCTACGTCCCCTTTCATCAGCCATCACATGGCATCCCAGTCCGACAGCCCGCCGATAATCCTATCGTTGTCCATGGTGTTGCAATATGTCTCGTATATAGGCGCCACTCCAGTTAGGCGCCTCTCCAGTTCTACGTAATGGACATTCGCCGAACCAGCGTTTCTTCTCTTTCCAGTTTGTTCAGTATTCGTTAGTTTTGGTGAGTAGCTAGTGTAATGAATTAAAATTTCCACCGTAAATCTCAAAATCATCGTTTGAGCATTTCCCCGGGTTGGACCTAGAGGGTGAAAAATCCTTATTCTCATACCTACCGAATATAGAAAAAAATTTCATTCAAATCGGTCGAGCCGTTTCGGAGGTGTTCGATCACTAACACCGTGACACAAGATTTTTATATAATATACTATATTAGATTATACCTAGGTACTACCTATGCGATTAAAATTAATATTTTGAAAATATTAGGAATATTCTACGCGGCTTTTTTTATACGTAATTTAAACATGATATTCTAATTTTTTATAATATATTCTTCTTAATACAAAATTAAACTATGTAGATATTGTCAACGTTCTTTACCTGGCGTACGTCATGTTATATACTATTTTACCTATAATAATAGGCATATGCAATATTCCGATAAATCCTATAAAGTACATTCATAATACATATATTATTATATAGAGTTAGTACTTTGTTAATGGTTTTAAACTTTTAAATGGACATATTATGTATTATTTTGTTGTACCTATACCTAATCATTTGTATTAAATTAGTGATAAGTATAATATAAAACAGAAGTCAGAGAGTTATAGTTTTTTTTTTTATAAAATATATTTACAATTTGTATACAATGATAATACAATAAGTAAACAGTATGAAACTAATTTTTGTGTACTAGACGTGGCAGTGTGAGTGAAGTTAGCGTCCATCGACACTACTCCCAATTTATAAACGAAATTTGTAGGTAGTTAAAAATGTTTAGCGTGGTTGTTTAACTTTAGAGTTAATACATACTTATATAATATAATATTATTATATTAGACAACAGTGTACATTATATTAATTAATAATTATATTATCGTATGTAACCAAATTCGGTATGGTTTATAATTTATTAATTTCTTTGTTATTACGTACCATTTATGTGATTATAGTCAGGTCACAAAAAACACTCCATCCCTTTATCTAGAAATATCCATTGTAAAGTATTATAGGTGAATGCTTATATCCTAAACTATTTTTTATCTCTCACAATGATTTATGATTGTATAAATATACCTAAAACATTATCTGTTGTAGAATTGATAGAAAGTTTTTGTTCTAAATAGTCAACGATGCAGTTGAATATACATTTCACAGTACGCTCTAGAGAGAACCCCTAAATTATTTTGGAAACGTATAAAAAGATGATGGATCATAGATCATCAATTAGAAGAAATTCAAAATAATATGCTTGGATTTATATATAAGTAGCCATACAAGTGTAACAGAAAGACCTGAGAAAAAAAATTATGCTTGGTACTTAAAACATATGACAACAATTGTGAAAATAATATGGTTCATAAATAGTTTAAGAAATATACTCATGTCAGGAAATTCCAAAAAATAGTATTTAAATAAAAGTTATTAATTTACTCAAAATAAATTGATATTTAAAAAAATTCCTATGAATAAACTACTTGACTTGATAAATTGTTTAGCAAAAAAATTATTCTTGTATTTAGATTTAATAATAGACCAAAAAAATGGAAATTTTTCCAAAAAAATTTAAATTAATTTTAAACTAAACAATTAATAATATTAAATCATTAAACAAATATATATATAAACCTTTAATCCTAAATTTAGCTCTTTTAATGACCTTCTAATTTCATTCATTAACCCATTCAATCGCTCACATTCTTGGAATGAAGCGATTACGTATGAAATTTGTTCTTCGTTCTTACTCATCATATCTATTAAATTGGGTCGCTGTAAATTGCGTCCCATTTTAGTTTTTTTATGTTAATTGCGGCCCGAGTATATTTTGTACATACGTAAATTTTTTGAAATCGAAATTTGAAACCATCAACTACTTTAAAAGTTTTATCCCTTTCGCTTTTCATAACGTCCATTTTTAATAAATAGAAAAAAAATGTTAACTTTAAAACAAAGAGTAAAACCTCGTGCATAAGATCGTCGGTCAAATGCACACTGGCTGCTAGTAATATTATATTAGTGAACATATTATTATCTATATCAATTTACAGCGACCCAATTAAGGATTATCAATACTTATCTTTAAATTGTACAGCCGACCGGAAATCGGAATATCCTAGGCCACTATTCACGTAGGTATATATAAAATATACCCAGGCCGCAATTTACATATGTCTTAAAAGTACACGGGCCGCAATTTACATAGTAAATGACTATGACCTTTTTTGGGGGACGCAATTTACCGACTCCGATTACATTAAACGGTTCTGGCACTTTATCAAGAACGTCATCCAAAACTTGTCTAATCTAGAAATAAATTGCATACCATTCATAACAACATGTCCAATAAATTTAATCTTTTACATGAGTGAAGTTCAACTTACTTTTTCATCCCTGGACACGCCAGTTTCACCTGACGAACCCGAATCTCTGGGTTGCATTTCCAATAGAGTTTGGAATAAGTTTTCTGACCTTGTAGTGAGTGTGTCAATTTCAGCGTTTGAGTGAAGTCCATAGGTCTTTCTGATGGCATTAAATCATCTACATATTCATGATAAGACTTATAATCTGTATTTTGTGGGGCCACAAAACTAGGTGCAAATAAAAGATCTCCTTCCATCCATAATTCAAATAACAAAATATATTAAACCCTATTGTGTGTATAAATATTAAATATAAAAATTTTTAATAGTACTACTCTGGGTTCATGTAGAATTCAAGATATGTCCGACATAGCCATCTATCTCAATCGTTGGATGACGCCAATGATTTTTTACCCAGCCTTTATGTATAAGGTGACTAGGTCAACTTTAAAAACGTTAATGCCATATACATACCTCAACTGTATTTGGAGTGGTTCTAGCGAAGATATAAACGTTGATTGCCGGACCATTGACTGTAATACTGTATATTGGTGCCACCAACTCAAACGAGCGAAGCATTGGGCAATGCGCCTCTAGGAAGTTCAAGTAGGTAATAGGTATACGATTTATCCGGCAAACTAACAGCAAAATATGTTTAGTGATCGTTCGTGCAACCCGGCATAAATTTATATTTGAATTGAGTCAACATTTTTTGGGTGCGTTCGGGCTTGACCATCGCTGCACTAGTATAGGTACTCGTATACCTATACGAAAATCGTAATATCATCTGATACCTATATTACAAATTCTAAAAAAAAACTACAATAATATGTACCATTTATAGAATATTTATCAGAGATTTTTGAAAAAATTCCGATGTAGTATTTAATATTTTTCGTATTTTTCATTTACGTTTTAGAAGTTACATTTATTTTGTTGTACTCATCTAGAAAAATCTCAAATAACGCCACAGTCAGGGCCGTATAAAAGAAGTGGTTTGGCAATAGCACTCTTTGTCAAATGTTAGGTTAGAATGATATAGAAATACTATCTTTATTGTTTTATAATAAAACAGGTATATAAATATTCTAAATATTATTAAACTCTACAAAACAGCATTGTTACATCAATTTATTATGAGAATAATAATATAATATAGTAATACAATTCAGTCTTCCATAGTAGATAGTTATATTATATAATTTATAATTATATTTAATAATCATAAGACGATTGTTTCTGATTTTTTGTGGATAATAAATACTAAGATAAGACAAAATCATGAGCAAAAACTGGTGCGTGACATAATATTTGTTCCATGTTCTTTTCATCTTAAATATTTATTAAAGCATACAGTATATTACACTAGGTCTATTATAACTTTATAACTTAAGCCCTTTTATTTCAGCCAATGAAGATATTCCCCAAGGACCCTTGAAGGTTCCACCCAGTGATGCTAATGAAGCAATTGCGTCCGGTGGTGGGACCCCAATATACAACGATTTCGTACACACTATCGATAATAAACGTAAGGTGTATTATCGACGAGATTGAGTTTTGTGGATAAAGTAATATTTTTGTTATAATATATTAGATACTCACATTTTTAAAATAAGTTTTTAACTGTCTTCAATAATCCATTTAATGTAAAAACTCAGATATGATATTTAATTTTATATCATCGCTTTAATATATACAACAAAAATAAATAGAATTATCAGTCAAATGCTTGAATTCTAAAACTATTTTAATAAGTAAATTTTATAAAAAAACATTACAAGATTAATAAAAAAAAATACAGATTATTCAAATATTGAAAAGGTATTATAAAGGTATGTAAAAAAAAAACATTAATATTATAATATATCATATCATAATAAAAATAAAAATGATATATTATGTTGTATGTTTGGTTTCGTTTTATAGAGAGCTTTTACTCGATGTGTCCCGGGGACCTTGGCATTTTCATGGCACAACAATGCAGAAATGTCAAAGTTGCCGTCGATCCGTTTTGTAGCGCAGGCGGAAACGTCATCCAACTGGCTAAATCGCTCGTCAAAGGTAGGTACTGTGATATATAATGGGCCAAAAGCGAATAATTTAATAGACGTGACGAATAAGGTTCAATAAAAAAAATATTACCGAAAGTAAATAAAAATTGAGGATATAAGTGTATCCGTGTTACACTACATAATATATTTTGTTCCATGTCATTTTCATCTTAAATATTTATTAAAGCATACAGTATATTACACTAGGTCTATTATAATTGTATAACTTAAGCCCTTTTATTTCAGCCAATGAAGTAATTCCCCAAGGGCCCTTGGAAGTTCCACCCAGTGATGCTAATGAAGCAATTGCGTCCGGTGGTGGGACCCCAATATACTACAACTTCGTACACTCCATCGCTAATACACGTAAGGTGTATAATCGACGAGATTGAGTTTTGTGGACAAGGTAATATTTTTGTAATAATATATTAGATACTCACATTTTTAAAATAAGTTTTTAACTGTCTTCAATATTTCATTTAATGTAAAAACTCAGATATGATATTTAATTTTATATCATCGCTTTAATATATACAACAAAAATAAATAGAATTGCCAGTCAATGGCTTGAATTCAAAAATTATTTTAATAAGTATATAAAAAAAAAACATTAATAGTTTTAATAAAAAAAATACAGATTATTCAAGTATTAAAAACTTATATATCTACGAATAATATTGGTTAGATTTATGAGTATCTAGATAAAAATTTTCTACAATAATCTGTTTACCAAATAGGTATTAAATTATGTTTTACTGGAACCACAAAAAAAAGCGCAACAAAGTACATGTGCATAGAAGCCATAAAACAAATAGCCATAAGAATACTTAATATAGTTATTTTTTTTATATTATACTATAGGTAGTTAATATAAATAACCAATTTTATTAAGTAGTCATATCCAGATATAATATGTTTGATATGGCTGGTCTAAATATGTACACTATATACAGTGGAGCTAAACAAACTATGACATCATTATAGATTATAGGTATTATCAGTGACTATATTACATCGTTTATTTCTCTCAGCCGTAACACCCTGTACAATGGTGATAGTGAAAATAAATTAAATAATATGCTTTCAGCATGACACAACGAGACGTTAACATATACGTTGATTATAATAACAATAATACTATTATTGTAGCTGGAACACGTAGTCGAAATACGCACTTGTCATCCCGATAATTGATACATCTCAGAATCGTTTTCATGGTTGAAGTAATAATAATCGTACAGCTGGAACACGTAGTCGAAATACGCACTTGTCATCCCGATAATTGATTCATCTCAGCCCCGTTGTCACGGTTGAAGTAATAATAATAATAATAATTGTATAGCTGGAACACGTAGACGAAATACGCACTTGTCATCCCGATGAATACGCCTCGTTGCGATGTCAATACACAAACAATAATAATAATGTATTTGCGGAAAATAATAATTATGATCTCAGTTAGGGAAAGAGCGCTCTATATATCCTACATAGGATTTCAAAAAAAAATTACGAAAAACAGGTATATCAGTATTTGACAACGAGTTTGTTGAAATTATTTTACCAAAAATGAATAACCAAGTGGATATACTTCAAATGTTGAACAAAAATCTATCAAATTGTACATTAATTGATCATACTTAAACTTTTTTTTTCAAGTTAACACATACTTTGTCCCCTCTCTCTACAACCAGTTATAAACATTAAAGTGGAATGTAATTAGAATACGCGGGTCTAAAAACCTGAAAATGTGTAGATTAATATCAAGATATTATAACTTTTTTATATACTGCAAACCTATGGGGGGTTTGTTGGATTTCCATTTCAGATGCCAGCGTAACGTTACTCCAGCATCCGCATTTATAATTTTGATCTTAGACACTCACAACTGGTACAAACAATTGTTATATAATTTGTACAAATTCGTAATCACATTTACTATAGATAATTACGCATCAAAAAAACTTCATCATTAAATGTAATAACATGCCGTAATTACATGAAAAATTACTTATTCATTTAACTGTCGTATTAATATCAACCTATATAATTTTTATGTAAGCAACTTCGATATTACATAGGTAATATAGAAGTATCAACAGATTGTTGATTGTTTGGATGATATGCTGTGGGGCCTGTAAGTAAAGCAGTTCAGAACATTGCCACATATAATACGACACATGTATATTTCCATGAATTTGAGGATACAGTGATAATTATTCGGCCATAGCTAATTTCAATCCAAAATCATATTCCAGAGGATCAAGTTAATAACCATATTTTAGATACCTACTTTTTATTTGTATGTGTAATACAATATATAATTCAAATTGTTTATTATAAAATAATTATTCATTCATTAAACTAGTAAATTATTATTTAAATGTGTACACAGAAACTGCAATATTCATATTAATTTTTAGTAGTCCATCCGTAGTAGAAAACCAAATATAATCGCGCATGTTACCGGAAAACACACAGAAATCGGCAATGAATCTGCTGCATCGAGTGACAAAATGCCGTTCATCGCGAAGCCCAACAACATGTAAGTATTTGTAGGCAATAATTTAAAAGCAGTATTTAAATAGTTTTTTTTTATATTACCCATCTATAGAAACAGAATGTTCAAATACAGGAAAGTGCATTACTGCACTATTATATCATAATAAAAATAAAAAGGGCGGGTAAGTGTATGTCGCCAGTGGCGTATTTAGGGGGGGGCGAGAGGGGGCAATCGCCCCGGGCATCAAATTTAAAGGGGCATCAATTTTTAATTTGAAAAAGCAGTGGTGGTTTTGGTGGTGAGGCAAGTGAGGCGCGCCTCACTTAAAATATTGTAGTAAATAATAGGTACTCAAAATGTTTACTTTTTGGCTCACCGATAGCACATATTTCGTTAGTAATTTTTAACTTATTTATGATTTTATCAGGAGAAAAAAATCTCCTTTACGAAGTATAATATGAATAGTTTTCATACAATATTATGATACCAATAGGCAATAATGAATTTGCCTCTGCGTAAATAAATGTGGTCAGCCCGCATCCACGATTGTCAAGTTCAAGACCTGTATATTATACTATAGTTGTAGCCAGAGTCAGTATCCTGAAGATCTCGATGGATCATTTATAAATGAGTGTATTCATTTTCATGGATACTTAAAAAGTTTTCCAGGAAATGTATCACCAAAATCTATTTTAGAGTTGTGCAAAATCATTGAAGATCACAATATAGCAGATGTCTACCCATATGTAGATATTGCATTACGTATGTATTTATGCTGTCCGGTTTCTAATACTTCAGCTGAACGGTCATTTAGTGTTCTGAAAAGAGTGAAATCATACTTGAGATCTTCAATGAATGACAACCGTTTAAACAATTTGGCAATTTTAAATATAGAATGTGAGATAACTAAATCAATTAGTTATAATGAGGTCATTGAAGATTTTGCTGCCCAAAAATCTCATCGTAAAATATAAATGTTAATGTTTCTTTTGTTTAATTAAATGTTTCAATTTATATAATATTCAAAACTTTTATGTATGATTATGTTGTTATTTTTTAATGATCATAAAACAAAGGTAAATAAATGTTAAAATGTTGGGGGCAACAAATTATATGTACCCAGGGCATCAAATCTCTAAATACGCCACTGTATGTCGCTCTGCTGTACAGTAGGTTACAAGTGAGTCACTGTAATGGATTGTGTTAGATTTTATCCAATGATATAATATCATTGAATAAGAAAAACGATTCTGAGCAAAGATTAGTCATTAGTCTATACTATCTATTTATTTGATGATATTATTGTGAATAAAGTAATTCATTTTAGTATTATAGGCATTAGTATTTACTATAGTTGGTTAAATTCATTTTTCTCAAAAAAATTATATTTTAAAATGCCATTGTGTATATAAAATATAACAATATATTCTAAAAGTTTCATATACCAACAAATAATATTTTTAAATTATATCAAAATAACTAAAATCATTATTCTTGGTTTAAATATGAAATTTTGTCTAAATTTGAAATTAAAATGTCTGTAAAAAATAAATGTGTTGATATATTTTTAGATTTTTGGTTACAGTATGATTTATTTATGAGAATTTTTGTTTTAAATTTTCAACACTTAGTTATAAAAACTGAACATTTTATAATTTTTTAATTACAATGATTTATAATTTCGAGATTTTGACAAATTTTGTCAAAATTCGAACTTTAAATGCTTATAAAAAAAAATCGTGCATATGTATTTTTAAAATTTTTTCAACTGATGTTGTAACAATATATAAAAAAGCTTGTATTAAATTTTCAGACTTTTTGGCCTACCAAATAAAATTTTATTGACAAAAAAATTTAGAAACTAAAATGTCTGTAATTAAAATAAATCAAAATATATTAAAAATTAGATGGTGTATAGAAATAGCTTATATAAACATTCAGTGAACTTTTCATGCATCTACAGTTATTTGTTTTTGAATTGCAACAAAATAAGAAAATCGCTACATGAGAAATCGAGTGAATATCTAATTTTGTACAAATTTGAACTTAAAATGCTCATAAAAATTTATTATGACTTGCTTATAAACTTTTTTTTATTGATAAAATTAGGCAAACTTATGAGGAATCTTGTATTACATTTTTCAAATCTTAGATTTAAAAAGAAAAATTTTTATGAATTTCTAACTCAAAATAAATTGCACATTTTCGTCATTTTTACGTATTTTGTCAAAATTTGAACTTTGATTACCTATAAATAAAAATTGTGACTACGGATTTTTAATATTTTTCATCTGCCTTTGAAACTATATATTAGAAGCCTACTATTAAATTTTCAAGATTTTTTACCCAACAAATAAAATTTTATTGACATTTATAGAAAAAAAAACTAAAAAAATTGGAAACTGAAAATGTCCGTTAACAGCTCAAAATAAGTCAGAATATTTTGAAAATGCTATGGTGTGTAGAAAATGCTTATATAAACATTCGGTCAAAATTTCATGTCTCTACGGTCATTTCTTTTAGAGTTATACCAAAAACCAAAATCGATTTTGTCGAAAATTGGTTTTCCGTAAAAATTCCCGTTTTTCCCATAATTTTTCATTTGTTTTTCCAGGCGCTCATGAAAACTACTGGGAAATTTTGACTTTTGACCCCCCAAAGTACCAACTAGATTCACTTTCCTATCAGAAAAGGTACTATTGAAGAAAATCGAAGCATTTTTTCTGTCCTAAAACGTGATGACAGACACAAAAATAAAAAAATAAAAAATAAAAAAAAAAACACACATCATTGTAAAACCAATACATTCATCGCTCCGCTCAGAATCTAAAATGATGTATTATATTATATTATATTTTTACACTAGGTCTATTATAATTTTATAACTTAAGCCCTTGTATTTCAGCCAATGAAGAAATTCCCCAAGGACCCTTGGAGGTTCACCCAGTGATGCTAATGAAACAATTGCATCCGGTGGTGGGACCCCAGTATACAACGATTTCGTACACACCATCGATAATTAACGTTACGTGTATTATCGACGAGATTGAGTTTTGTGGACAAGGTAATATTTTTGTTATATTATATTAGATACTCACATTTTTAAAATAAGTTTTTAATGTAAAAACTCAGATATGATATTTAATTTTTATATCATCACTTTAATATATATAACAAAAATAAATAGAATTGTCAGTCAATGGCTTGAATTCAAAAATTATTTTAATAAGTAGATTTAAAAAAAAAAACATTACTAGATTAATAAAAAAAATACAGATTATTCAAGTATTAAAACTTATACGAGTATACCTACAAATAATATTTGTTAGATTTATGAGTATTCTGATAAAACATGTTTTAGTGTTTTACAATAACCAAATATTGATTTATGTTTTACAGGACCCACAAAAAAAAACTGGCTTTGAAATACATGTGTATAGAAGCAATCAAAAATATCTTTGGATATAACTACTTAATATAAGTAAGCTAACTATATTAAGTAGTTGTAGTCATACACAAATATATGTTTTGATTGCCATTTTTTTCCGCAAAACTCAATTACGTGGTTTTTTTTTATAATACCAATCTATAGAAACAGAAGATTCAAATACAGGAAAGTGCATTACTGCAGCGATTGTTTTCTAAGTTTAATCAGGGCGTGATGTTGGACAAAGGTATGTAAAAAAAAACATTCATATTATAATAATATGTTATATCATAAATAAAAATAAAAATGATGTATTATATTATATTATATTTTTACACTAGGTCTATTATAATTTTATAACTTAAGCCCTTGTATTTCAGCCAATGAAGAAATTCCCCAAGGACCCTTGGAGGTTCCACCCAGTGATGCTAATGAAACAATTGCATCCGGTGGTGGGACCCCAGTATACAACGATTTCGTACACACCATCGCTAATAAACGTTACGTGTATTATCGACGAGATTGAGTATTGTGGATAAAGTAATATTTTTGTTATAATATATTAGATACTCACATTTTTAAAATAAGTTTTTAATTATCTTCAATAATCCATTTAATGTAAAAACTCAGATATGATACTTAATTGTTATATCATCATTTTAATATATACAAATAATATTGGTTAGATTTATGAGTATTCTGATAAAACATGTTTTAGTGTTTTACAATAACCAAATATTGATTTATGTTTTACAGGACCCACAAAAAAAAACTGGCTTTGAAATACATGTGTATAGAAGCAATCAAAAATATCTTTGGATATAACTACTTAATATAAGTAAGCTAACTATATTAAGTAGTCATACACAAATATATGTTTGATAGCCATTTTTTCCGCAAAACTCAATTACATGGATAATACACTAGACGTAAATTATCTAATATAAAAAATTATAAAAAATTTTCGTATATTGAGATTCCACGCCTGGACCCAATTGTTTCAATAACATAACGGGATGGAATCTCTAAGGATCCACTGATAATTTCTACATTGGCTGAAAGAAAAGGACTCAAGTTGTAAAATTATAGTATACTGTATTCTTTAATACATTTTTAAAACTCCATTGAATCGTTTAATATATGACCTTACATGACAAAACGTTTGATTAAATCTGTACTCATAAGTATTAGGATCAACATTTAAAAACGTTACCCTGGCACCCAGAATTTTGAACGCCGTTAACCGGGGCATCGGTTTGGTCACAAAATTTTCTTTTGTGGTGACACATTGTTACATAATAAATAACATAATACCAAACAGTTTTCAAGTGGAAATTTTGACCTTGGGGTGCCAGGCAGGGGCGGACTGGCAGATCGGGAGATCGGGAAATTTCCCGATGGGCTGGTCGAATAATCGAATTATGGGGCTGGACAATTTGGTTGTACAAGTAACTTATTACAATTTTTAGATTATAATTTATAAGAGTTTATCAGTTTTTGGTAAATTTAAAATCTATAGAATATAACATAAATAATACGTTAATACGATAATAATTGTACCTTAATTATAATTTTGCTTTTCTAAGAAACATATGAAACATAAGGTATTTATATAAAATAGAAATAGAAATTACGCTGCCGCCTGCCGGCCGCCGTCGCCGTGTTGTTTATAATATACGAAACGATATATTATTAATTCGATGTATTATTGTTGTTAGTTGCTATATAATTTAAAAATGGCTACAAAAAAAAGTATTTTAAGTGATATACCATACCAAACTGTTATAGACCGTTTAGCCCAAAAAATCAAAACACTCTATAAATTATTAATTCCTTGAGCTAATAAATAATCTTTACCATGTATTTCTAAAATGTTTTATTTATCTTCTGTTAGTATTAATTATAATTTAAATATTCAACTGAGAAAATGTCTGGTATTTCAAACGTAAGTGCTGTAATAGTGTATTAGATTAGGCCTTAGACAATATGTCAATATAATGCTTAAGTAGTTCCGGCAACGCCATCGATATACAAAAAAAGACCTTAGACCAGAGGTGGGCAAAGTACGGCCCGCGAAAGAATTTAATCCGGCCCGCCGAGGGTCCATCGACACGGATAGTATACGGCCCGTATAGTATAAAAGTTAAATTAATTATTATTTAAAATATTTAAATTTTAAGGTAAAAGGTAATTTGTAAAATTTGCTGTAATGTTTTTATAATATTATATGATTCAAAGCTTTAACACATAATGTATTTTTTCTATAATTCTGGCCCTCCTCTAGAATTTCTTACACAATGTGGCCCCCCATTAAAAAAGTTTGCCCACCACTGCCTTAGACAATGGTTTATGGGCGATGGGCCGCTTGAAAAAAAATTCCCGGGCCGCTCTGAAGGAGCCAGTCCGCCCCTGGTGCCAGGGTAAGTGGTACCTGCCCGAAATGGCTAACAGATAGCTCGTCTAAGTGGTCGATGAAAGGTACAGAAACGATTACGAGTATCGAAGTGATTACGAAAGCGAAAACCGCGTTAGGCTATGTAGCGATGATTAATAATCACGATAAGGCATTTTACGATCGATATTCGTAGTTGAAGAAATTAATACGCGTTGTGGCATATTGCAAACGATTTATTCGCAACACATTGTCAAAATAAGTTGATAAGTCTTACAGACCAATAGAGGCCAATGAATATGATGTGGCTACGATTTGCATAATCAAACAAGTTCAGGCAGTACGTTTTAACCGCGAACTATCTGACTTACAAAATTTGCGTTTAGTTGTAAGAGCTCATTACGTCTTCTCAAGCCTTTTATAAACGAAAATAACCTAATCCGAGTGCCCGGCCGGCTGAAGCATGAGATAAGATGAGGATCAAGTTAATAACATATTTTAGATACCTACTTTTTATTTGTACGAGTAATACTAATACAGTATATAATATTGTTCATCCATTATAGCTTGTAAATTATTAGACTATATATAAAAGTGACAAACAAATTGAACTAAAAAAAAATATCATCTCCGTAGAAAATTCGCTCGGCACGAATTCCGACCTCGATCTACCTCCAAGGCCCATTCCGACGTCCGAATTAGACTGTTAGTGGCAAAATAATTTACGGTGTTTTTCGAAAAATTTGAAATTTTAATAATATAATTACAGGTATCAAGCGTTATCGTTTCCGCAATAATTTTCACTAAGATAAGTAAGATGTTTTCACATGAAAAATTATCTTATTATTATTATTAGTTGGTTTTTATTGTAACTAAATTTATCACGTACCGATATATAAATTTAAATAATGTATATAATATTGTAATAAAATTAATGTAATAATTTAATATATATTTTTTTTTACTGTAAATAAAACTTATAATGTAAATGTATACTAAATTTTGTTTGCGAACATTTTTTGGTCCTTTTTATATTTTTCTTACAAACGCGTAACGTGGTAAATTGTACGTTCTGAATAATGAACTCTGTTATGATTAATTAAATTATAATTAACCTCATATAGTGGTATTTATATTTTTGTTTTAAAACAAATTATACATAAACAATTTATCTTGACACTTAATTAATATAACGCCTCGGGACCACAGTCGGTCGGTCTGGCCACAACTACGCACGAATGCGGCCGCGAGTACAGCATAACGTCGCGACCATGACAAAATAGATAGGTAGGTCAGCAACAATAAGTTTTGGACTTTTGATTCGGTTAGCGCGTCCCACCCCTCGGGTACATTTCCCCAGCCATTTTTTCACGCATGGCCAAGTGCGTATCTAGAACACTGGCCGACCAGCGGCGACAGAGTAAAGCGCGCGATGAGGGTAGGATCGCAAATGTTTAGCACCCGCCGTGACGTCGACCAACAAGGACCTAAGGGGGAGCAATCGCTCAAAATCCGGCCTCCCGTTCGTTATATCACGTACCTATATGTATATTGTATATCAGTAGTCTTCAACATTTTTGGACTCGCGACCCACTTTTTTAGGCCTACATTTTTCGCGACCCACGTAAGCTTTATAGAAAATCTAAAATTGCTTAATGCTTTGCAGTAGTAGGTACTATTAAAACTGAATAAATAAAAATTACACTGTAGTAGATAGAATATTTAATTATTATTAATTGAAAATGTATAGAATTCATATGAAAATATAAAATTAAATTAAAATATGATACAAAAAATTATTTTTTACCTTATATAATTTTATAAATTAAATTTTTATTTTAAAAAAAATACTTATCACGACCCAAAAATTGGTCGCGACCCACCGGTTGAAGACCACTATTGTATATTATTATGTAATGTACGTTACGTTCACAGACCTCCGATTTTCGCTCCACCAACAGCGACGACGCCGGGGTTCTCGGCTGCAGCCTTAAGAGCCACTCGACCGCCGGGTTCGGTTCTTGACACTGCGGACAAAATCTTGCGCGGCCGGGTTGGCCGATTTCCTGAGGGCCATCATCGCGTCGTCAAACGAGTTTCGGGATGGTTCCTGCATCAGTTAGGTTCCGGGTTCAGTTAGGCGTCTGGGCGCCGGGCGGTCCGAGGGTCGTTTCACAGCAGTCACTGCAGCACAAAATCGAAAACTTCACAACTACGACAACGTCAGCGTCAATGACTCTGTCTAGGGAGGAATCAATATTATATCTGGGAGATAATCACCTGTCTGCCGGTCGTCCAGGGATCTTCCAAAAAACCGATGTCCCTATTCGTCGCGATGTCGGCCGCATCATCACCACCGTCAACCGTCACGTTAAAACGTCACCAAAACTGTTCGGAATGTATAGATTTGTAGTGAAAAGTTGATCGGTAAAATAAACTTGAGCCGTCTTTCTAGTGTGTAATAAACTAATAAATAAACTATAATATGTTTAGTATATAAATATTATTATTAAAACACCAAAATATTTCCATGGTTATTGCCGTCGCGTCGCAAAATATTAAGTAGGTATCGTGTTATTAACAGTGTTGGGGATAGATAGCTAAAATATTATTATTTAATATTACCAAAGCTAAATCATTTTTTTCCGCCTGGAATGACGACTAATGAGTAACTATAAATTGTTATAAATTAAGCTTATATTATCATCTAAATTAAATATTCAGAATAAACATTTTTATCTATTTAAATATTTTTATTTCTGCGTTACCTATAGAGTATAAGCGTAGACTTTAATATTGGTTAATATAGGTATCTACTATCTATCAAATTTTATTCAGTATTTAATAATAAACTTAATCATACTTAAATTTTTTTTCTGATTAAAACATACTTTTCCCCCTCCCGCCACCCTTAGTTATAAATATTAAAGTGGAATAAGAATACGCAAATAATTATTATCACATTTATATGTTATATATACCTACCGGCTTCCTACTTTAATATTATACACCAAAAGTAATAAGTAACCATCAATAATAATTAATAAATATTTATAATTTTTATTTTTCAAGTAAAATGTATTGCAATTGGAAGGCCGCAGCTTATATATGCTTAAATATGGGACTAGTAATATAAAATGGCTTTGTGAAACAGAATATTTAGTGGGTACAGTATGAATATTTACAAACGTTTGATGAATTCACATTTCACATTTTCACAGTAAATTACAAACCAATATATACCTAAAATTGTGAAATAACTATAAATATTTAAGTAAAAACATACCCGTCAAATAGTTCTTGTTGTATCTAAATTATATACTATATAATTATTATAATGCAATTTAGAGCTCCTAGGCCAATTTAATTTACAATTTTAATCAAGTACCTACGATATACCTTCAATTTTTGATCTGAAATAATTTTACTTGATAATAAAATATCATATATATTGATGTAATTTTGAATTTTCTTTATTACTTTTATGGAATTTATAATGCGTAATTCAAGAGTTATTAGCTATTATTATTATAGATGTTTTTAATACTATAAATAAGTCAAATCCTTCAGTATAAATAATAATACTATAATGATGTACATTTTAATGAAAATTTTTTGTCATTTTTTTCATAAAGTTGGAAATTATAAAAATTTTATAATTGCTCATATTAATTTCTTATGAAATAAGTCCCTCGATATTATGTAACTATTAGTTATATAGTATATTTAACCTACATAATTATATTTAAAACTGTGTACTTTTATTATCATTTACCTATTTCAATATTATAGTCTATTCAACATAATAATATACAGGAAATCCAAAATACAAATAAATGTACACCTATCCATTATAAAAAAAATGTTTGTAGAAACTTTTCCCTAAATTTATTGATTTTTACATTTTTTGTTTATTTTTTAATTGCTCGAGTTATTTCTACAATTTTATACTAATTACTAACTACTTTTTATGAGAAATTATTATAAATTACAAATTACATTGCATAATATATAGGTTAGGTTTGACACAAAACACAAATCAGAACTACTTATAATTAATAAATTTGTTTTATTATCATGAGGTAATGTAATATACATTAGAATTTTGGGGGAGGGACCTAAAATGTTGTAAAGAATTTAAAAAAAAAATCAAATACACCTATTGTTTATGCGTTTATGTGACTGTATAAATATATTATATATATAAATATTTAAAAAAAAACATTAGTTATAACCGCTGTAATATTAACCATGTGTTTGACTTATTGCTTATTGGTACATCATTCGGCCGGCGCTTTGTTAAGCGTACGTACGAGTGTGCGACGTGCCTGATAAGAAATATACGAAGAGATGAAAAAAGACAAAAAAGGAGAAAACAGCTGTTAAAATAAAATGCCGATTTGACGAAACAATTAATGAAGTAATTACAATAACAGGCAAGGAATAGATTTTAGGATAATGGATAACTTCGTATTCTATGGCATTAATAATCTTATACAATTTTGACAAAATCGTGTAAAAATGTACATTCAGCTTCACATTATGTTGATAAATAAAGCAAAAACATAGTCATCTAACACTGTCAAACACTTTGTAGGTACCTAAGTGTGAAAATCAACTTGAACTAACGTAAAAAGCGTCCTTTTATAGTGTATCAAATAATAAGCCGAGAAACGTTCAAGATCGTTACGGTTTATAGTTAAATTTTAAACATACTTGTTCGGTCAGTGTAGGCCTAATCTGTCATTTATTTCAGCATTTTCTCCCTTGTAGTTCTCTGAGTTAGATTGTCCCCCGTAGGTGACTTGCGACAGTTAGCAGAGCAGACGACCATATCGCCTTCATAGAGTCACTGCTGCAGCTGCTGACTGTATAACATTATGACCGTTCGCATTGATCTTCAACGTTTGCAGAGTAATTATTAACGTAATACGTCTACTTACTCCAGCTGGAAGTTTCTAAAACGTAAAAATGTATAAAATTGAATACAAAAATATTAATCATTTTGAGTGTGAAATATCCGCTATACTGCAGTGTATTATGCATTTATGCTGCAATCGTAGGTTATACCATCTCGTCAAGTCGTGGTATTGATAGCGGTTGGGTGACCGGCCGGGGATATCGAGAACTTCCGAAAAAAAAAAATTAGAATAGGTGCACAAATTAAAAATCTTCGCTTATTTTGCGAAATCGTAAAACCTTGTTAATGAAACAAACATACTCGTCACCAAGCAACTCGGCCGAGCGGGGATGCCCTGCACTATATATACGAACAGCTGCTGTACTCATAAGTCATAAGATTTAACGTATATATTATACCAATTTCGAAGGATTTAGTACCTCTTGCAGTCATTTTGTACCTAAACAATGTTCATAATACAATGTACGTTTTAACGTATTAGTATTACTTATAACAAAATATTTATCAAGTTTCAACTGTCGTTAACCGGTAAGCAAGACATAAATTAATAAACGTCTTATCAGAATTAATTAATTTTTGCAAAAACATTGTATTTGCATACCAATATCAGTAATTATTTTCAAGCCCCCCATTAAAAATCCTGCGTACGCCACTGAGTCCGGATAAAGTTTAATTCCGATTGAATAGACTAGGGAATACATGCTCTGCAAGTTGATATTAGTGCTAAACTTTTATTTTTTAAAAACAACACAATCGGTGGCGCATCGAAGATTTGTTTTCGAGGGATTGCGCCAAGGTATGTACACCACAATGATTGTACTGTTTCGATCGAAAGATCGTTAGAACCCTAGTACCCTACATTACTGTATATTTTTTCTAATAGGTGATTTTACAATAAAATTACTTAAAAGTTAAAAACATAGAAAAAATGATTCTGCGTAAATGTGGTTTGTCCATGTCGCGAGTGGGCCAGAGAGAGAAAGCAAAATATAGTGCGCTGACATATGTTTATAGTATCACTAGTACATGGTTAAAAAAATTTAAATAATAATAATTTCAGCAGGTAATAATAAAATAAAATACTCAAATAGCTGCAACTATTTTTTTTTAAATTAAATTTAAAATTACGTATTAATAAATAAATAGTAATATTGAATAATTTTACCAGGTGATGGAGATTCAAGCGTTTCAAAAAGGCTTGCTGAAATCATGTCTTATGGTTCTAGACTGCTTATAAAAAAAATGGAATGTCGGAATCATTTACTGTGAAATTATGGTACAAAATTAGCAGCTATGACAACTAATATCCAATCTCACTAAGAAAGCATGTAAAGGCAAATATATATATAATATAATTATTGACTGTTGTAAAATTGGGCTCGCCCGTTTAGTTAACTAAATAAATAAATAATTGTTGTTTCAATTTATATTATATATCAATTAAATGTGTTCTGTACATTTTTAAGTACCTAGATCTTTTAATTTTTATTTATATAGATCATATGCACATGTTTATAGTTTGCATACAGATTGATTTTTACTGAAAATTGCTAGGATCAAATAATATGAAAAATTAAAGTATAATTTACTATTATATTAGTATAGACTGATGTACATATTATGTTATAACTATAATTATTTATATATATATACTAAGATTTACGACTGTTATCGGCGTCGTGGCGGCGTGTGTATATATATCTATATAATAAAATTTGGAAAATTTGAAGTGGAGACAAGTTATTCATGTCCATTTCCACAGAAGGTGCTCCGAGATTAACGTTTTGTGAATTTTGTTTAAAATACACTAAATGTCAATCGATTTTGGAAAGACATATGCGGTACTGTAATTGGAGAACACCACCAGGCATAGAAATCTACCAAAGTGGAGATTTAAGCATTTATGAAGTAAATTAATTTTATTAAACAATTCATAAGAGGTAAACTATACAATTTTTTATTATTTTTTGTCACACGGGTTGATGGAAAAGTAAACAAAACGTATTGCCAAACACTATATGTCGAATTGGAAAATTATTTTTAGGCTTAAAAACTCTGGACTATGGCGTTCAACCGTTCTTATTTTACATTGTGATAAAAATTACTGTTTTGTAAATGTACCTATTTAAATACATTTTATGTTGTATTATTAAAGTGAAAACTTCTCTGGGGGCTCTGCTCTCCGTTTGAACCATGTGAGTAAACACTAAACGTGTGAAAATATCAGGGACACTGGGAAATGTAACGCTTTTAATTCATTATATCTGTACTCTGTATACATTGTTACATTAATTCAAAATAATATATGAATATATCATTCGTACATGGGAGTAAAAGCGTAAAAGAATCATGCAGCGAAACTGACAAAATATTTAACGCTTTCAATCCAATACATCTATGTTTTATGGTATATATATGTATATGGGTGTGTGTGTGTGTTAGCGTATAATGACTCTTATACAACGGTTTCTTTAATATGGTTGCCCATCTACTATACGCTAAAACCTATGCTCATTTTTCATACATACACCTACCTAACACAATTAAGTCTGACCATTTTATAACTTTAATATCAGCCAATAATCAAAATTGAGAAGTAGTAGTTTTCACTTCTGTCTACCGTCTCATGACAGAAATTCAATATTTATTTTTTTATAGTTTTCTACTATTGTAATAATGTTTAATTAAAAATGTTAAGGGCTGTCATTTGGTTGGTTATTTTTTAAAGCTAAAAAATAATGAGGAAAATTATAATGTAGCTTGTATCGTAACCATGCCACAGTACCGAAGACAAGGATATATGGACGAATTTTTATCGAATTCAGTAAACGAAAACTATATGGACCTAAGTGTTTTAACAAATATTACGTCTAGTTAATATTTTTGTCAGGTTATCAACTATCTAAAATTGAAAGACAACCGGGAACACCGAAAAAACCACTTTCCGGCTTGGGTAAATTGACGTACAATGCATACCGGAAAGCTGTTACACTAGAATATTTAGATGAACGCAGAGGCATTGACAACAATGACAACATATGCATTACTGATGTTAGCCGTGTAACTGGTAACTTAAAAACATTTAATTTGAATTTTTTTAATCTGAATTTCATGTGACATTTATAACAATAATAACAACTTTAACTCAGGTTTAATAACAAAAGACATAACAGATACTTAAGAATCCCTAAACATGGTCATGAAAGTCTGTAACAAAATTACAATATGTATTGACTGGAGTGTTGTAGATACTCATAAAAGAGAAAAAATGACCCAGAATGATTGAGATGGACACCACCAATTAAATCATAAAATGTATTATGTTCACCAGATGGCAAAGTTAGTTTTTCCTGAGAAAAAAAAAAACTATAAAATAAATAATAATTTTAAATTATTATAATATTTTTTTTAGAATAGCCAATATCTTGAAGAAATTCTTTTAATTAAGTGCGTTGCATGAAAAATGCCAATAGTAATGACTAATGAGTCATAGGAAGATATTGAAAGTAATACATTGGATGATTTGGTTTGAGATGTCCACATTAAACAATCTGGTTCAATAGGAATTTATTTTTCCGGTTGATAATTAGTATATTTGAAATTAAATTCACAAAATAACAATTTTAGACCATTCTCTTGAGGAAATGTACACGAAAACCATGTTGCCTTATTGAATTCCCCAAATTTAATTACAGGTGTCTACCTGTATTCAGCTTGAATTATTGTTTTCTGTAATGCCAAAATAGTATCTGTGCTCAGTCATAGTAATATTGTAGATTGTTATAGGCTAATTTATAACAACTAAGAGAAACATTGTTTATCATAGTAATACCTTGTAAATTGCAAAAAAATGAATTTTTAATAATTATTGTTTATCATAGTAATACCTACTGCAAATTATAAAAGACTGAATTTTTAATAATTATTCTTTATCATAGTTATACCTTGTAAATTGTAAAAAATGAATTTTTAATAACTATTGTGTATCATAGTAATACCTTGTAATTTGCAAAAAAATCAATTTTTAATAATTATTGTTTATCATAGTAATACCTACTGCAAATTGTAAAAGACTGAATTTTTAATAATTATTGTTTATCATAGTAATACCTTGTAAATTGTAAAAAAAATGAATTTTTGATAATTTTTGTTTAAAAATTATTATTATTACATAAATGAACATTAATAAAATATTATAACGATTTTTCAATGACAACACCGTGATAGTTATATTTTTTCTAATAAATATATATTATGCAATGAGTGTGTGAAATATTTGAGCGTAATACATTTGCAGACATGTATAATATGATACAAACGTACAAACAAGGTAGGCATGTGCATAGCTCTAGGACCTATAGATAATGGAGAGGTGCCTCATTTTTTGGTTATGACTTATAAATTATAACTTATAAAGTTATAAATACTAAATAGGGCATGGATGTTAATAACCGAGGCTGTGAATTTAATGCACTAAAAAACCTTGAAAAATTAAAAATACATTTAAAATGTCAAAAAATACAATACAAAATGCATTTAAATTGTATGCGTAATTATTATGGTATTATTCGTATATTGATTTAGGTGTTCCGTGTTCGTGACAAACTTTATACTAACTTTATTATTGTTAGTTGTTGCACAAAAAAATACATATTATTAATATAAAAATAACTGAGAAACCTAAAATTCATTTTCCTATGATTGGATTATCAAACATGATGGATAAAATATTTAATACCACACGAAATTGTTGAACTATATTCCAAGTTCGATAAATGAATAGCTGCAGGTAATATTTTGGGAAAAAACATTCAAAGATAAAGACAAAGAATTTTTAATACTGATAAACCAACTAAATTAAATTCGGCATTAAAAATTGCCTTAAAAAATTTAAATCGAATTGTTAAATATTAAAATGTGTACACATTCCTGTTCAAAAAAAACACACACCAGTATAAAATCGATACATTTATCTTTCCGTACAGAATAATATAAAAGACTTACCTCAAAAATTATAAAAAGAGAACATTGGGTATACCTAATACAAACCGAAAAACAAAATCCTTGCCGTAAACCTAAAACCATTATGATATTATAATATTATATTATATACTTATCCACATAAAACATAACGCTGCAGGTTGAATAGAACTTTATTAACGTCCTCGCTGGCTAGTAATAAACAACGCTGTACAGTTCGTCTGGGAAATATTAGAATTTTTCTGTGACACCTCAGGACGATGTCGTAATATTGTGTTCACAACCAATGATTCCGAATCCAAACACCTATCGCCATGACTGAAGAAGTCGTCGACACGTCGTTTTTCGATAGCTGCAGCTGCCTTGTGGACGCATAGTGAAACGTCTCGTGGATAGAATATAGAAAACCACAGAAGACTTTCCGATATTATATACGACTATACTAGAACGATACAAACATCGATGGAATGGGCTCGCTGTTGATCGAGTTGATGAGCGAATACACAGAGGAAATGGATATCGGGATGAATCCGGCCGAGGGAAGTCGCGATGAGTCGACAGAGGGGGGGGGGGAGGGCAGGGAGATCTGCAGGACCAAAGACATATTATATAAACAGCTTATTGTTTATAATATAATATGTCTATCTGCAGCAGTGGCGTGCAGACAAGACACAAATGGGGCCTAGGCCCCACTTGAAAATGGGGTGGTGTGGGTGGTATTTTTTGTTAAGAATTTTACAAGTCACTAAAATTAAATTTGTAAATGTTATTTTACTACGTGTCATTTGTAACTTTGTAAGTTCTTTCTATGTACATATTTTATATTTTATAATTAACTTTGCCTCACATTGAAAAAGGGATCTGCACGCCACCGATGTGCAGGACTGAAAGGAGTACAACTATAGTAGGTAGGCGTGCCGCGGACCGACGAGGCGCTTCGTTTCCACAGTGTCGAAGGACGTCAAACGTCTGTTCTGCCGCGGCCGTTGTTGCCGACAGTAACTCCTTGCAGGCCTGCAGATATCCCCGACCCCTCTCTGTCGACTTCTCGCGACTTCCCTCGGCCTGACTCATCCCGACGTCCATTTCCTCGGCGTACGACCGCGATGACTGCACGACTCTATAGTGACGGGCTGCGACGGGCGAGCGATGCAACTATGTAGAGCGCTGGAACACGGGACGTCGGCATCGGCGGGTTGCCAGGGCGAAAATCGCGAAGAGTATCGGCGACGCGTTACGGTGCGGTCCACCGGTTCTCACCGTTTTTCGCCTGTTCGGTGTTCCCGCCGGCCGTCACGCCACCAGTCGCCGCCGATTTCGGTAGCCATTTCATCGCTCGCTCGGTGGTTTTTTTAGTCACCGTTGCCGTCGTCACAGTCGTCTTCAGCACTATAATTATATTATATATATTTATATTAATATTTATTTTTTCTATAGCCGCTCGCAAACGCGCCATCGACTGCACTCGACCGCCCACGGGATCGGCCGCGAGAAAGTGATAAGAGGTGACCTTCAGTAGCTTAGTTTGCACGCACCTCGCCATAACGCCCCCCCCCCTACTTATTGTGTTTTGTTTGATGTTTTTTTTTTGTTTTTATTATTATTATTTACTTATTATTTTTCGATGCATTCGTTATTTCAACATTTCGTGTCACTTTCAGCCGTTTAAATTGTTTAACTCTTTCGATACAAAAATTACAACATTTTTCATGTTTCTTGTAGATTTGATAAATTAATTACGCTTTAATAAAGTTGAAATTATTTACAAAAGCGATATTATGTCGTTTCTTTTTTTTTTAGTGTTAAGAAATATATTTTTATTTAAAGAGATTTTTGATCACGTGGACGTATAGTAGTTGTCTACCAGTGGTAGAGATCCATTGAAAACCAACAGTTGTAGGTATATATATTTAGTTAATCAAGGCTAAAGCTTTTGCTGGTAATAATTATAATATTTTGCAATAACCAATAGGTATTTAAATACTACTTTATAGATACAACTACACTACTTTTTCGATTAATTGAGACTCAATATTAGTCATAGATTGTGTACATGAAATATTAAGCGTGTCACATTCGCAGACAAGCGATTGATATACCTAGTTAATTACAGTCTTGTAAAGTATTTAAATACTTGTATTAAAATACTTTTAAAGTATTTTTTAAGTATTTTGAATACTGTTTAAAAGTATTTTGAAAAAAAAATGTAAATACTTGTATTTAAATACCATAAGGAATAAAGTCTTTTATTAATTATTTTTCACAACAATTTGACATCAATAAAAATTATATTGAAAAAACAATTGAATTGAATATTATATTTGAAAAACCAATGTTATTAAAAAGAATTCAAAATTTTGTAAGTACTCATCTTGATGATTTTTTTAAAATATTATTTTGCTTTATTCTATATTGTTAATTATTGTTATTTCAAATTGTTAAATCTATGGTTAGTACTGTTAGTAGCAAACTAATAAAATAATATAGGTATACCTACATACATACATAATATTATATGGTATAAACTTTAAAAAAAATACTTTGGGAGTATTCGTAAAATACATTTTTATAATAGTATTTTGAAAGTATTTTGAATAATATTTCATTAGAATACTAGTATTAGTATCTTAATACTTTTTCAAAAGTATTTTTTGTAAGACTGGACTTAATTATTGTATAAATAAATTGTTTATTACAATTTTTATTTTAGACAAAATATGAAAAACGTATAATTATGTTTAAAATTTTTCAAAAATTACAGATTTAATTTGACTTTCTTATATGAGAAAATTATGAAAACAATTTGGTAAAAATTGACATTATGAGATAATTTTATTAAAAATAACTAGAAATAATTTTATAAGCTTCATGATATTACAAATTAATTACAGATTAGTTATAGTAATACAATAATAAAAAAATAATATTTTTGAAATGATTCAATGTATTTGATATTAGCCTTCAAAGTCTTAAGATTTAAAAAAGTATAAGAAATGGTTTGTAATTTTTCCCTGGAAACTAAGGTTTGTGGAGGACTTTTTTAACTGTTGAAGGTTATTAAAATAAAGTTAAATTATTATTAAATATGAAATCACAGAACATATTTGTGTAGCATAATACTAGAATTATATGGTATGTATCCATTTAATAATGATGAACACATCATTTTCTTAATAATTATATAATTTTAATTCAAAATAATAATACTAATAATAATAATATTATATTTTGTTTAGCATTTAGATATTAAATTGCCCCTAATAAATGTGGTAAATGCAACTTAATATAACTGCTATCAACCAATCTCTTATCATTCTTACAATTTTTCGGACAACTGCCAGCCGCCTGTATCCACATTCCACAGATATAGATAATAAAATCAAATTTCCATAATATCTGTGTTTAAAAATCACAAAATGGTCACGATTGTAGCACAGCTTCAAGTATTTTTAATATATTTTTCTATGGTGGATTCTCGTCACTGGTGAGACAGCACAAATTACATTTAAAGAAGAGAGATTTCAGAATTTCATAATATTATTGTTCAGTAGCCCTAATCTCCATAAACGACAAGATATTTATTATTACTATCGACGTTTAATTTTTGTGATTTGAATTTCGTAAATCGTAACGGCCAAAGCTCACCATTTCAACTTCCAAGCATGAGGTAAGAATATCGTAGATATTGTATTATAATCATAACTAGTAATTATAATGTATTTATGTCTATGTGAATAGAATATATTACCTATATAGGTACCTAATTCTAATGAAATTAACGAATACGAAATCGTAGTGACTAAATATTTTATTTTTGTCATAATTAAAACGTTTGAAAAATGATATATAATATTTATTTTCTAAAGTAGGTATATCATTAATAAGTTTTTAAGGTTGAAACTGTGTACTTAGTCACAGATGTAAAATACCACAAACTAAGATGTATCTACATTTGTGTGTAATACCTACCTATATTTTTGTACTATGTACATACTTAAATTATTGTAAATTATTCTATAGAAATTTTGAATATAACTTAAAATTAAAACAGTATTCTTACTTTTGAGCTCTGTCTACTGTCTATAGTTATGGCAGTATTTAAAGAAAGTGGTTATTGATGGTATCTAAACAATTGATATTTCCGATTGATTAGTTAAGATTGTTGACATTTAAAATCATTATATATCAAATTAGTTAATTTTTTATTGCAAAAATACATAGTTTATCAATTAATTATTTTATATTAAATATTCAAGATAAAAATAAATTTTTAAAGGATAGGAATAATAGAAAACTAATTCATTCATCAACCTCAAAGCTCTATTAAAATTATTTATTTAAAATTAAAACCGAGATATAGTTTCAATAATTGAGAATGCTTTTGAGTACAAGATTGATAGTCCCTATGGCATTTTCCATGTCTTTCCTGTGTAGTATGGACATCAGGAAATATTGTTTGTAGTCTTTAAAACTAACTTCGCCTAAAAAATATTGTTCAATTCAAATAGGTAGTACCAAGAACCATATTCATTTTATAAGCTAAAATATTTCTTAAAAAAAATAAAGAATAGGGAAAAAGTGCTGAAATTAGGGGGCTAGGACTACAGAATAACCAGAAGACACTCGCTGAGAACTCAAAAATCTTTTTAATTTGTTGACAAACCGGTGTACCTTTCTTTGTATATAACAAAAAAGCCAACAGGTGTTAAAAATCTGCCCCTCCCCATAAAACCCATGTTATACTCAAAAGGTGTGCCTTCTAGTTATGGTGCTATGACAATAACGTTGTGATATTTTTTTGAATGTGATAAATAATAGTAATTGATTGTTTCAAATAAAGGCTCAATTAATTCAACATGGTTATAATGTCTTTAAATATTTAAAACATTTCATATTGCTAAAATATTCTAAAACAATTATGAATGATTTATTAAAAATACTAGTTTTTTAGATTGATATTAAGTTTCTTGTTGTATATTAATTCTGTTGGTTTTTTGACTTTAGTCTATTAAATACACCACGTATGAAAAAAGAACTAGGCCAATTACTTAACAAACCTCCCTTTGGTATGAAGGTGAACGTCAAAGAAGGATCAACCTCTGTTCTAGAAGCTGGTAAGAGTTATATTATGGATATTTGTTTAAATAATGTCATTAGGATGTTAAGATTACAGTTAATTTAAATATTAAAATGTATATTTGACTGTTTTAGAACTCCACGGACCAAAGGATTCTCCATATGAAGATGGAATTTTCAAACTGCAGATAGAATTGCCCGTGAAGTAAATTTGAATTATTATTTGATATTGTATCTGAATGCTGTTTAGTTAATTTTTAACTAATTGTGTCCCAATAGGTATCCATTTGAACCTCCTAGAGTGACATTCATAACACCTGTTTATCATCCAAACATAGACAGCGGTGGCAGAATCTGTTTGGACATTTTGAAAATGCCTCCATCTGGTGCTTGGAAACCATTGATAAACATTGAAGGCGTATTGGTTGCCATATGCAATCTACTGAACTGTCCAAATCCTAATGATCCGCTCGTACTAGACATTGTATGTACATAATATTAATTGTTTCTTTACAGTTTCTTATGTCTGTGTTATGATTTTTAGGCAAAAGAATTCAAGAATGATAAAGAGACATTTGAATCCAAAGCTAAACACTATACCAAAGAACATGCTACTTCAGTCACTGTATGATAATATTTTAATTTAATATATATCTAATATTCTTCTATTATTTTATAAGATAATACATCAGCCAACTACACTACTAGCAAGTAAATTTCCAACTTATATATTTTGTACTTTTTTTCTTTAATAAATTATTTATTGTGATTTAAAATTGGTTGGTTAAGAACTATTGAACACTGAAATAAGTTCATTAACATATTTGAAAGTATTAATGTAACCTACGTACAAACTATTATAATTTTATATTATTATTATTTATTGAGCTATTATTTATATTATACCTTCTAAATTAGTTTGTTTATTACAGGCAAATTTGCAATAAAAATCCAATTTAAAATGCACTAACATCATATTTTATGAAGAAACAATAATGAATATGAACTATTTTTTTAGTATTATTAAGCAAAATTTCATTATAGCGATTATCTCACCACTTTTATTAAAATGAATGAAGTCTTCATTATGTTATAGTTACAAGTTTTGTACATATATTATGCATTTATTTATACATGAAAATATGAGCGTGAAATTAAAATGCTTCAAATATTTTCCAAAGGTTTTCTCTGAAGGAAATAGACTACTTCTTCAGTTTGTAGACGGGCTGCATATTATAATAGTTTACCTAACACACATAGGGCAGAAAGTCAGAAACCTGATATATAAAAGCCACTAAACCACAAAATACGTATTGTTGTAATGGTTAAAAGGTAATTTACCCAACACTGCTTACAAGTAGTAATAATAATGTATGTGTGCAGCACCTACAAATGAACAAAACAATAATTCATGATATCAATTTTTTTTTAATTTAAAAACTACTAAATACATTATGTCTATTTAAAATTAAATGATACTCTGTCTTAGGTTGAATTAATGCAGTACACCACGAGTGTGGTATCTACCTATAGTTGTAATATGTAGATCAGGGTTGATACTCGACAAGTAAAGATACACTTCAAATTTTCTAAGTCTGGTTCAGGTCAATTGCACATAATATTTACGATTGGATAGCCAAGAATGTTTTCCAATTGAATAATGTTCTGACCATGCACTGTTTACTCCATTTTGTATAATTACATAACTTTTGTTTAGTGAAACAAAATAATGTAACGTTCTATACGCAATACATGGTCTAGAAGAAATACCAATTGGTAATGAATGCATACACACAGGTATCTTTACATACCTGAAACATAATTATATAATCATTAATTAAGAATCATGATAGGACATACATTCCATAATGTATTTAGAGTATTGTTGTATTTAACACATACTTAAATACAGAGCAAATCACTAAGCATGCTCACCCCTATTTTTCCATTTTCCATTTAATTTATTAAAAATCTTATTTTTGAATTTTTAAATATATTTTAAAGGCAATATTTTTAAATTCTTGAAATTTTTTGAAGTACTTAAAGAGTGCCCTGAGATACAAACTTGTTTTGCAAATGAGGACCAATATTTTTACTGCAAAATATTTAGTGAGTAATTTTTTTGAAAATATTGATGTATCTTAATTGAAATTCAATAGATTAGTTTCTCAGTTACTAAAGTTATACTAAGGTTAATAATCCTTAAAAATGGTTTTACAATAATATAAAATATAATATGTAATATTGGATATGGTATTTATTATACTTGGACCATTTTTATCTTAATATATATAAATCTCGTGTCACAATGTTTGTCCTCAATGGACTCCTAAACCACTTAACCGATTTTGATGAAATTTTTTACACCGCGTGTAATTTGGTCCAACTTAAAAGATAGGATAGTTTTTATTTCAAATTTTTTAATACATTAAATATTTTAATTAACTTTTTAATAAATTTGTATGATTGCATGGTGTATTTCGGGTTTTTTCGCTGATTTTAATAATTTTTGTTTGTAAATTGTTGCTATTGGTTATAGGATAAATAATTAGTATAAATTAGTATTTATTTACTATTGGTTGCTATTGGTTATTTGGGCAGGTCAAGTGCAAGCATGCTTTAAATCGAATATTTAACACATATTATAGCCGCTCATCGGCGTTGTCCGCGATCCGACGTAGTCGGGTTGCCTACAAGGGTGGCTGAGTTGCACTTACTGCAGTGAGTTACACACAAAATTAGTTGAATATTCACAATTTTTTTTAAGAGTAGTCATATTTTACGGGCAGCGAAGTGCACGGGATCAGCTAGTAAATTATAAATATTTATGGATTAATATAAATCATCAACATTATTTAACTAATAAGCTTCCATATATTCCAAACCCATTATCCTTGGTATACAAAGTTAAATAACTCGAAAACTACTCGTTTTAATTTTGAATTTGATACGAAAAATTATCCATTAAATAATTTGCAGTAAACAAAAAGGATTATCACTTGGAAAACAGAAGTTTGTGTCAGTACAAGACACTCCTTGAGTAGTACTAAAAATCCCAAGAATTTTAAAATACCTAAGTATATTTAAAAGTTCCAAAAATAATAAATTGAATTAATCAATTTTTAAAAAAAAAATGGGGTGAAGCAGGTTTAGTGAATCACCCTAAATAATATGATGATTTTTGTTGTTAATTTTTAAAGCATTACATGTCAATTAATATGAACATACTTTAATTTCGAGTATATTATACACTAACTTTTCTTAGTAGCTTGGAATCGTACACACTAGTTGTACACCAAGTACCCATAGCACTGTCTGGTATATACTGTCTATCATGCTCGGGACAGAGATTTTTTAACCAATTGCCAATACGTCCCCATTTCCTTCAGAGCTCCCAGTAGCAGGCAACAGCGGTTTCACGTCATACACACCTTGAATTGTGTTAATGTCAGCAAGATTGACTGGTATAACTGTCATTTTTAACAAGATCTTAGAAATTAACAAGTAAATAAATTAGTAAGTTTGTGTAAAATTTATCAAGTGCATCATACCTATTCGTCATCAAGTTTGTAAGGGTACGACTTTTGTGGGAACACCATATTCTTCGTATACGATTTTGCGACAGTGCATGTCCCGATGATGGTGTTTGGCCACGAGAGATCGCAAAACTGTAGTTTGGCCGACCGAACTGCTCAACCGAAATATTCCGTGGAACATGGCAAATCCAGGACGAGACTATAAATTATAAATTATAATGGGTTACCTGAAACCACGACGTGGGTCGTCACTCGTCAATTATAGCCGTGATCGAATAACAAATTGTTCGAGTATTTATTTTTCGACGACTTCTTAGTACTCGCACTAGTACTAATGCGCATTGCCCAAAATGCAAATATTTAATAATTAAAAAAATTTAAAATTCCAGTTAACTCGGCGACTGCCTACTCGGCGTAGGAATCTGTAATCAGATTATCATGAATGTGTGATAACCGTTATCAGTTGAGCACAATCATCATCTTAGACACGACGGATATTAATATTATTATATTCTAATTTCTAACATCACGGAATAGATTAATACGTGTGTAGTATAACATACTTTATACCAGTGGCGCCATTTGAGTTTTTTAATAGGGGTGCCAAACTGCCAAAATTTAAGCAGGCCAATTTTTTTTTTCATGGGGTCACTTTTTCTTTATATTAGTGAATACATACCTACTATATATTTTGCGAGACACCGATTCGTAGCTAAAAACTATTTTTTATTATACCTACCAACGAAAAAAAGTCATCATGCATACCAATAATACGCATCTACAAATAATAATATGCTTTACCTAATTTACCTCCATACACAATAATAATTTATTATATATTTATATTTTATATGTATATTAAAGTATTCATAACAAATAATATATTTTAATTTTTAGGCATAGGCCATCACCTATAGGCGTAATTGTAAATTTTAAACCAGGCCAATTAGAGACAGAAAACAAATAGGGGTGCCAAGGTACTCCCAGCACCCCCCCCCCCCCCAAATGGCGCCCCTGCTTTATACATCTCGATGTCTGTAGTCTGTGGTGTGATCTAAGATCGTCGTTAAAGGCACATTTGGTAGGTTCGTAATTTCGTATTTTGTTCTGCGGTGAGTGCACTTAAGGACTACGGTTCATTACTTAACTCGAACAAAAAATAGATTTTAATTAGGAACATGTTTTAGTAAGGCATTAGTGGTTGTTTGTTCTGTGTTTAACATTAGCGTATGAATGATAAAAACTGTCATATTGAATACATATTATTATGCAATACCTATAATAATAATATATAAAAATCTCGTAATACGACTGTCAGTGGTCGCATGCTCCTCCGTAACGGCCCGACCAATTTTAATGAATTTTTTTTTGGATATTTGGCAGGTATTAGTGTAGGTCGTAAAGTATCTTGAATGGTTTGGATTCACAATTGGACCAGGTAGGCCCAACCTGGGTATGTGCTCTAACAGAGATTTTGAGTTTTATGACGGACACTTTTGTTTTTAAACCGTTGCTATTGGTTATGAGATAAATAATTAGTAGGAATTAGTATTTATTATTTTATTGGTTGCCAAAGGTTAATCGGGTACATCAGGTACAAGCATGCATCAAATCGAATTTTTACACATATAGCCGCTCATTGGCGTTGTCCGCGATCCGACGTACCTAGTCGGATTGCCTACCAGAATGGCTGAGTTGCAATTACTGCAGCGAGTTACACACAAAAAGAGTTGAATAATCACAATTTTTTTTGTCAATAAAATAATAATAATAAAAAAAAAGAAGGTAAATAATGAACATCTGATTTAAGAATTTCATTTAGAGAAAGCAATAACTACACACGAGCGAAGCCGGGTTATTCAGCTAGTAGGTATATTATAAAATAAAAACACAAATGGCCAAGCCACTTTGAGTGGCACTATTATAGTAAAAAGAAGAAGAAGCAAATAACAATAAATAGAATAATTTTTAATTATTTGTGCATCAGACAAATGATACATTTAGTGAGTACCAGTGTACCGAATTATTAAACTAAGTATACAATAGTTTTGATTAAATCAAATTAACCTTAGTAGTCAATTCCATACTTAGGACTAAGGTATTTATGCTATAGTTGATCAAAAGAATAATATGCATCCATCAAATATTTTTTAATAATATACTTATATGGTTTCTATATTGAAACTTGTGAAACTCATTAGTTATTAGTTATTATTAGAGAACGGATTTATATGTAATAAAAATAAGGAAATAATATGTACATATAATATATGGAAGTATAATTTATAAAATATGTACTAAAAACATCCAAAAATGTAATTAAAAAAAAATACAATAAATGATAACTTATTACCAATTTATTAACTTACAATAATTGTAGGAATTGTAAATTAATATTTTGATTAATTAAAAAATGAAATTAAAATGCCTAGTTTGAGTTTTGAGTTATTTTTCAGACCTCAAAGGTTGAAAAGAGTGTTCATGAAATATTTAAAAAAAAAACGATTTAACACCCATCTTTATAGTTGATATTTTTTGTATTTTTATGTGGTTCATACAACAAGTTATACTCCGTCTTTATATGGTTGAGTATAAAGTTCTAATAAGATATTGTCACACTATAACAAATAACAATTAACAGGTGTCAGGTTCCTATATGTACACATAGACAATAATATACGCCTAAATTCACTATAAACATTAATAAATGAGTTATACAGGCTAGTGAATCTTCAAGGAACTGTATAGCTACATACATTTTGCATTTATATTAACTATTGCATACACAATGAAGGGCCCAATTGCCGAATTATTTGCTGACAGGCCCTATAATAAAGTATATTTCCAGCACGGAGTGATGATATCAAAGATAGTGCCGGATCTTGAAATCTGAGGGCCCCGGTACAAATAACAATTTAGGGGCCCCTTAAAAACAATTTACAATATTAAACCTTTATAATATTTTTACTACAAATCAAATTGCATTATAGGCCGTCAGAAACAAACGAACATAAAATTTCAGAATTTCTACACCAATCACTATATAGGTCCGAGCGCGGAGAAACCATCAAAAAGACACTAACTTCATAAGAGAAATACAAATTGAAAATTTGTTGTGAACAATTAATATATAAAATCATTGTAACATTTTATTTTTAGTTCAAATATTTACGAGTGTCTTAATTAATATAATTACATATTCTAATTTCCGGTTGAGATTTAGAACTCGGCTTTAGTTTGTTATTCGTCTATTTTTATTTTTATATTTATTAATTTATGTTTACTTTCATTGTATTTTTATTTTTTGTAATTTAAATTCCTTGTATTGCTTTAGATTTTCTGTTTTTATTCGTTATTTTTTATTGAAAGTTGTGTCTGTCATTAATTTTTATGTAATAAGGTATTTATTTTAATTTACTAATTTACATTTTAAAATTTATATTATTCATTTGTCAACTCTCTACTCCGTCACAAGCCTTGGCTTAAAGGAGTAGATATATCTCTTTATATATTATATAAAGAAAAATTTTAATAAATAAATTGTAATAACTAATATTATGTAAAACAATTTTCAAATGTCAGCCAATGGCCATCGCTGCCGAAGCTTATTTGTAATAAAAAAAAAAAAATAATAAATTATTTATTTAACATAATTAATAATATTATTATACATAAAATATATCATGAACATTTTTTTCTCGATTTTGCGTTGGATAAATTGTCAACTATTTTCTCAATATTTAGATTTTTGGTTCGCTCTTTTTCTATACTTAAAATTGCAATACTATATAAATGCACTTGTCTACATGCGTTTCTAAAATAGTTTTTTATTAGATTTAATTTGTAAAATAATAGTTATGCTCCTGCCACAGTGATTACCATTGTAAGAAATATGATACAAGCTCTTAAAACGTCTGAAAAACTTGATACCTATACCTACTCAATATATCGTTATTTATACTAAAACTACCCAAACATTACATTGTTTTTAATTTTTCATCTTATATGTATAAAGCTGTATGTTTTTAAAATTAACGTTTTTCATGCGAAGTCAGAATTAATATCATTTTTAATTCTTTATAATATATCATTGTATACTAAAAACGATTCTGAGCCGAGACGGTTTGTCAGTGTGGATATTTTATATTATATATATATTGTTATTTAATATTATTAATACGGTAGCCGGTAAGTTGAATTAATATTATAAAATTACAAGAAAATAACTAAAATTGTTATTCTTGGTTATTTAATATATAATTTCATCCAAATTTGGTCATAAAATAACTATAAAAATATAAAATGTGTGATTATATTTTTTAAATTTTTTAATTACAGAATAACCTACTTACGTGGAACTTCTAGTTTTAATTGTTCACTCCTTAGCTATGAAAGTTGAAAGTTTTATAATTTTTTAATTACAAAATCATTTTTAAATTTAAAATTTGAACTTTGATTACCTATAAAAAAAAATTGTGACTACGGATTTTTAATATTTTTCATCTGCCTTTGAAACTATATATTAGAAGCCTACTATTAAATTTTCAAGATTTTTTACCCAACAAATAAAATTTTATTGACATTTATAGAAAAAACAACTAAAAAAATTGGAAAATGAAAATGTCCGTTAAAAGCTCAAAATAAGTCAGAATATTTTGAAAATGCTAGGGTGTGTAGAAAATGCTTATATAAATATTTGGTCAAAATTTCATATATCTACGGTCATTTCTTTTAGAGTTATACCAAAAACAAAAATCGATTTTGTCGAAAATTTTAACTTTTGACCCCCCAAAGTACCAACTAGATTCACTTTCCTATCAGAAAATGGACTATTGAAGAAAATCGAAGCATTTTTACTGTCCTAAAAGGTGATGATAGACACAAAAAAAAAAATTTAAAAAAAAAAAAAACACACATCGATCATTTTAAAATCAATACATTCATCGCTACGCTCAGAATCTAAAAAATATACATATATTTTTAATCTTATATAATATGTTTGAAAATCTGTTTCCTGAGCAAATTTTCTTATAATATTTTCAAATGAAATATTCATAGTCAATTCAATTCACACTCTATTGAAAGAACTGATAGAGATGTCAGTCTTGATTCACTCATCATACAACGATATTTATTTTTAATTATTTTTGGAGCAGAAAAAAATCGTTCACTTTTACAGTTAGTAACTGGTATACTTAAAAAAATTCGGAACGCTACATAAATATGTGGAAAAACACCCGAAAGATTATCTTCAACAATCATTTGTGACATGTTAATCGGGTTTTTTTTATTAATTTATTATCTTCCTTGACTTTAACCATACCAATGAAATGTTTCAATTCGTCGTATAGACTTTCTTATAGATCACGAGAGTAAACTTTGAGTAAATTATTTACGGATTTTTTAAATAAATTATCGTCAATCGCGTACAAACGAGTCAAAAATCCAAAAAGGTTAGTTATATTGTCATAAGCTGAGTTATGTGTTTTTAATTAGGTTTGCAATTTATCAATGATAAATTTAAAGTTCAGATTGGTAGAGCCTCTAAATCTCGTTTTTGAAGTCAGATACGAATAATCAACTAGGACCAAAGAATATGTAGATTAGAAATGTAAAAATAAAGCAATTTGGTTTAAATTTGAATTTGAATATTTTTTTTTAAAGTAATATAATTCCAAACGTCATAATAGGACGTTTTATATAATAAAATTCCCGATACTCCGATATAAAGAAAATAACTAGTTAGGTAAATACAGGGTTGGGCAAGTTATTGTAACTGGTACCTAACAAGTTAACTCTAAAACTATGTAACTACTAACTAGTTACAAGTTACTACATTAGATACTTTAATGTTAAGTAACTAGGTAAAAGTTACAGTTAAAACTATGTTGTAACTAACTTACATTAAAGTTAAAGTTACATTGGTAAGTATACGAAGAATTATTATTGACCGAAAAGGGGCTGGGTAAAATAACGTTATGGCTGTTATGTTAAGAAATAAAAAGATAACCCAACCATAATATTGTACAACCACTGAATATCCACGGGCCATATTAATTGTAAAAACCTAAATAAACGGATTTTCAGACTCACATATATGTGTAAATATGATATTCCCAACAGTGGCGTAACTTCAAAATTTGGGCCCGGGAGCGAAATTTTCAACGGGCCCCCCCATCGTCCAGGTACCTATATATATTAAGAAGATCCGAGGGAGTGTATTCACCTTACTAAAATAATTAAAAAAATTTTTTTTAAATAATAGATATTAATTTAATACTTCATATTATATACATACAAAAAAATTAGTAAACAGTTATAGCAGTTGTAATAAATAACAATTAACTCAAAACTTAAAACATTCTTCTGGACTTCTTATTTGCCAAAGTAGAAATAATATCTGATGTATTAATTTCTTTCGCAATTTTCTTTTCTATTGATATTATTGCCAAACTTGACAGACGAATTTGAGACATCGTACTTCGAAGATAGTTTTTAATTATTTTGAGTTTAGAAAAACTTCTTTCTGCGGTGGCCACCGTCACTGGTATTGTCAAAAAAAGAAAACAAGCTGTACATAAATCTGGAAAACTTGCTGCTATTAAATAATTGTCTACAATTATAAATTTTGCCAAGTCATGTACAGAATTTAATTTTGAAATTTGATTTTCAAACGAACGTTTAAATTGAATAATTTGGTTGACCAAATCTATTGTTAAATCATGTTCATAATTGTTTACCAAAGAGGTAGTTAAATGTTTAAGTTCATTTTCATTCATTGAACATATATTAATTGGTAATATTGAAGAAAAAAGTTTTATTACTTGGTTCATACCATTAAAACGGTGTTCGAGTTGTTTGATAATTATGTCCAGAGTACGATAATAAATTTGTGTTTTAAAATATTGTTCAGCATCATGGAGACGTTCATCGTTACTTAATTCATCAAAATATTTAGTTGTTTTTGTTTTTCTTATTTTAGTGAACGTTGGCTCAACTCCCCACGAAATTGCTATTTGTTTAGCTTCCTCAAACACTTCTTCAAATTTATTACGCATTTCTTTTATTTTATTTAAGGCTGTTTGAAGCAGTTCAAAAGCTTTAAGTAAGTCTATATCCGATTTTTGTAGCAATAGTGATACAATTTGTAATGAGACGGTCGATTGATAGCCGGTCTATTAATAAATATATGTTAGGAATAAAACCCAACTTTTAACAGTAATGATAATGACTCATGAACATGACGTAAAACGTTAATATAATAATGTTCATACCCATATCGCCTACCGCAGCGAAAAAGGTCGTATCTAACAATTTTGAATTAATAAAAAAAAATGATTTGTTCAATACTATATTATAATAGAAAAATATAGGTAGTTTTAAATTTTTATTAATAATTAATAGAAAATTTTTTTTTATTTCTTTGGGCCCCTATACGAACGGGCCCGGGTGCGACTGCGCCCTCTGATCCCTCTTAGTTACGCCACTGATTCCCAACCCTGGGTACCTACTTATTCAATTCTCACTACAAAACAAAAACAAAAAATAATTTTCAAATATTATAATGCTAAACTATAGCGCCAGGGTCTAACGAATTTAGGCGTGTAGTTTTTTTATACATATATATCTACTCGCTTCACATCATTGTATATTGTATTGGGCTCGTATTTCGGACAAATTATAATTATTTCGTGCGTTAATAACTATAGTAGCGGGTGTGTCGGTGTAAAGCCATATTAGTTCTATATTTAGCTATAGGTATATTATTAAAAGTCATGAACAGGAAATAAAATAATATAATCAATATTAATCCATAAATTGTTATATTTTTCTCTATTAACCTAAGACATCGTTTAGCTTTTTGAAGCTTTTGTCTGAAACCGATTCGGATGAATCTCCGAGTAGAAACGCTGGTTTGGAATCGGGGAATGTCCGTTACCGCCGTCTCCAGACATATTGCTCAAAGGACAACGAGAGGATCGCGGTGGACAGTCGGACCAGGACGCCTCGGGGTTCTCGTTGGGCCGCGACGACGGCGCAGTGCACTACAACGTACGACCGACTGCGGTTCAGCCGGCAGATGCTCTCGACTGAGCAGGAGGATGTGCTCGACGGCGATCATATCATGGCATGCAGCAACAGCGGCAGCAGCCGCGGGATCAGGATCAGCGAGTGGACGAGTCTGACAGTCAGCCTTTGCCGAAGGACCACGATCGCGGAAATGCCGCCCGCGTCCGCCCAAAACCGGCCACGTGTTCGTTCTGCAGCTGGTACAGGTGCTCGGCCGGGCGGTTCGGACCATGGAAAGCTTGGCCGGAGATCGAGGTGCTAGCCGTGTGTGTCGGAGCCGGAGATGGTGACTTGAGGAGGAACTATTAGAAATGACGGTGAAACTGTTGGGAGGGTAAGAAGAGAGGCGGTGATGGCATATTTCATTAAGTAGGGCGAAAATTCATTTGATAATCGTATGCTGAAATCATAGTTTTACCTTAAATTAACAAACTTGATTTTTTTCAAATTGTTTTGTTATGGTGTATAATAAGACGTGTAAAACACTCTTAGTTCATAAATACTGTATACTCATAACTTACTTATATGTATGTTGTCATTATTATATTAGCTACTATTTAATTTGGTCATATGGATTAGGTTGATGTGTCGCAGCCGGCTTTTGGCCGGCCTGGTTGTAATGTATAAGTTATGTTTCCGTTGTCCCTGTAAAAGCTATTAAATAGTTTTTCTTATAAATTGTATGCTGAAATTATCTATATTTTACTTAAAATTAACAAACATGATTTTGTTATAAACCGGGTTGAGGTTTTATAGCATTTAAAATTGCATAAGTATGTGCTATAATATTACCTTAACTATCGCTAAAAATATGCAAAAAAAGAACATTTTTTAATCACTTACAAATTATTATAAGTAATTATTTAGGTTTTGAAATAAGCAGATAACAAAAATTAGAACAAAATACCTAATACGAAATTATTGTAATATTATATTATCGTCTACCATGACTTAATCTATACCTACATTTAAAATTTACTTAATAATTCGATTGACAAAAATCGTTTAATAATAAGATACGTTTAATAAATAATAATTTCATAAAATATGACCGATTTTGGTTCAAAAATAGGTAAAATGCAAAAAAGTAAAAAAAAAAGCCCAATAAAATGTTTTATTTGAGTACTCTGTATCATATACATTTTTAGCTTATTCTGCTATTTTTTAAGCACTTCATAAGAAATATGCAAATGCAATAATATCCCAACCCTGGTTACAATATTATGGTCTATAATAAGTGTAAAACATTCTTAGTTCATAAATACTGAATAGTTATAACTTACTTATATGTATTATGTTTTCAATATATTAGCTACTATTTAATTTGAACATGGGTAGAAGGTTGTTTTTTCGCAGCCGGCTTTTGGCCGGCCTGTTTGTAATGTATATGTAATGTATTTTGTTGTCAAATCGTTTCTGGGTCACTTATTTTATAAATTGTATGCTGAAATCATAGTTTTACCGAAAATTAACAAACTTGATTTTTTTTACATAGTTATAATATTATGGTATATTATAAGTTGTAACACTCTTAGTTCATAAATACATTATAATTATAACTTACGTATTATATTATGTTGTCTTTATATTAGCTACTATTTAATTTGGTATTAGGTTGTTCTGTCGCAGCCGGCTTTTGGCCGGCTGCGTTGTAATGTAAGTGATGAATTCCGTTGTCAAAATATGGTTTCTGGTCACATTTTGTGTACAGTTATACAACTGCCATGCCTCTCTTCTTACCCTCGTCGTTTCACCGTCACTTCCTTTATAGTTCCTCCATCGGTTGTCACCATCTCCGGTTCCGACACCAACTCCGGCACATGCACCTCGATCTGCACAGCCTGGCTTTCTCGTCCGTCCGCCCGGCCGCTTTTACAACCACTGCTGCAGAACGAACACCGTCGTCGCTCACGGCCGGTCGGTTTCCCGGACGCGGGCAGCATTTCCGTTACATATATTATGGTGGTCCTTCGGCGGCGGCTGATCTTAAAACTCGTCCTGCTGATCCTGATCCTTTTCCCGCGTCCGCGGCTGCTGCAAGTGCCGCCGCTGCATGCCATATTTTATATTTATATCCGCCGTCAAGCCATCCTCCTGCTCCGCCGTCCGATTAGCTTTCGGCCGTGTGTGTTGTAGTGCACCGCCCTGAGCCGTCATCGCGGCCCAACGAGTCCGTGACCAGGTCACCGCAAAAGCCGGTCACGTCCCTCCGCATCAGCCCCATGACATCCCAGTCCAACAGCCCGCCGATAGTCCTCTCGTTGTCCTTGGTGTTACAATATGCCTCGTTATAGGCGCCACTCCAGTTAGGCGCCTCTCCAATTCCACGGAATGGACATTCCCCGAACCAGCGTTTCTTCTTTTTCCAGTTTGTTCAGTATTCGTTAGATTGGGCGACTAGCTAGTGTAATGAATTAATTCTAATTATTTGTTTAAATAAACAAATCTCGTTACTAGGGTTTATGATATTATTTCGTTTTTAGCGGAAATGTTATTAATTCAATTATGGCCAGACGCCTTTATAGCTGTGATTCATACCATATTATACCTACCTAAAAAGTTATAACTAAAATATGTAGATAATTAATACAATAATGAACAATGGGTATAGATTATGGACATAAGCTCAATTATTGAGAAGGCTGGAGTAGTGGAGTGGCTATGCGCCCTCCCAAAAATTACGTTTTCCTGAATAAAGGAGACTACAAAAGCTTTTTTCACGTCAACCTGCGAACTTTTGAATATACGAAATGTAATCAAAATTACCCGCATTTGCAGTTTCCAGCCATTTTTTTGCATTTTATTTAAAACGTACAATACCTACCTGTTATATTCTCCAAACATAACGTTGTGGTGAATGTTGAAACCCGGTGTACTTTTCGGTTAGTCTTACGAGTTAGTAACGTGGATTAGGTAAATATATGGCTTATTGTGGATTAATTTTATATAGAACAAGAATTATAGTATATATATATATATATATATATATATATATGTAAGCAATTAATCGCACGACGAACGGCAAATTGGTAATCTCCCATGTTAACCAATGGCAACCAAATAGTAAATATTAATTTCTACTAATAATTACCAATAGCAATCATTTATAAACAAAAATTTCCACCGTAAATCTCAAAATCACCGTTTGAGCATTTCCTCGGGTTGGACCTAGAGGGTGAAAAATCCTTATTCTTATACCTACCGAATATAGAAAAAAATTTCATTCAAATCGGTCGAGCCGTTTCGGAGGTGTTCGATCACTAACACCGTGACACAAGATTTTTTATATAATATACTATACTAGATTATACCTTGGTACTACCTATGCGATTAAAATTAATAACATTTTGAGAATATTAGGACTATTCTACGCGGCTTTTTTTATAGGTAATTTAAACATGATATTCTAATTTTTTATAATATATTCTTTTTAATACAAAATTAAACTATGTAGGTACCTATTGTAAGCGTTCTTCACCTGACGTACGTTAGGTTATATACGTACTTACCTTTAATAATAGGTATATGCAATATTCCGATTTATGGATTACATTCATAAACATACATTATTATAAAAATTTTTCGTGAAAACGGCTTATACATACAGAGCTCGATTTTTAAATAAAGTTGTAGTCCACCATCTTCGTGTTTTTGGTTTTTTTTTTTTTTTAGTTTTGGAGCCAATACAATATAAATTGCACTGGCGATTGATAATTCATCTTCGCTATCACTATTCATTTTTATTTAAATAAAAAAGAATGAACAACCTGTATGTTTACACGAAATAATCGTACTAAGCAACAGTAAACTGAAAACTGAACGAAACACTACGAAACGTAAAACGCGAAACGCAAAACGCGTTTGGGAGAAACCTCCCAATAATATTCTTATTCACTTGTTATGTGTTATGTTTGTCATGCTTTTATTATTTACTCACGTGAAACCACACAATTCGTATTATTATTTGTTAATTTGTCACTCCCTTACATAGACCTATTAACTAGTTAATAGGTCTATGCTCCCTTATATAACAAACCACATTATTATTATTTAAATTGTTATATCGCGGACAACCGCATATTATGTTCAATATACCAAATTATTATTACTTTCAAACTTCAATATTATTATTATTTAAACGATGGTTACCTTATTCTTTTGTTTTAAGTTATGAATTATGTATTATTTTATTATAAATCGTGGGCATTAATTTGCCCATGCGTGTAATCAAAGCCTGTGAGTTCTACCGACGAAACCCTCGGGTTTCCACGCGGTACGGCTCACAGGTCACGAGGTTCGGTCCCGGGACCTCGTGGGTCCGATCTCGGGGGTGGTCAAAACCACCGGATTTTCACAATATATATAATATATATATATATGAACCGACACTGACCCGCCGCCACATGCAACCCACGAGTGGTCGGGTCTTTGAACGATCCTTTCTCTGAAGGACGCAACCGGTCTTATCCGCTGTGTCCCTTTCGCCCATTGTAACGAGTCAACGACCCCGCACACATAATAGAGCATATTGTTACACACTGTCTCGTCGTGCAGATCGTACTGTTCGGTGGTCTATCATAAATTCATACCATCCCCTTCCTTGTATTTTTATTCTACTACATTATTTTAACGACAATGTATATTATATTGATTTGCATTATATACTGTTGTACTCGTTTTATACTTTTGTAGGGAAGTTTTTAGATTATGATCGGAGCGAACAATGTGCATTGTAATTTTACAATAATTATTGTTTTTTTGTATACCTATGTGTAGGTATATTGAGTTTTATAGTAGAAAACATGCTCTGATCTTCAAAACTAGGGATGATTTCTGATCAAATTGGATCTAGTTCTAGTACTTTTGAAGAGCGAAATTGAAAATTAAAAGTTATTTTCTTAATAATTAGGAAAAAATTAAGCACATTTTTTTATTAGCATCTTCATTATACATTGTATAATTTTCTATTTTTTCCTTTAAATTTTACTTGGTTAAAAATAAAAAAAATTCAACAATAGGTTCCACTTATTTTTTTACTTCTTCGTCTTCTATCTTTACAACAACTCTTTTTTTAAACACATTCCACAATTTTTAAAAAACAATTTAATAACAGGAAGTGATATATTAACTTAATTATTTTTTAAGTTATAAATAACTTTATGTAGTCCACTATGAGTCCATGGGTTCTTTATGTAATGCTTAGCATATCATATGTTTCACAATTTTATACATAATATCTAACTTTATTATTTTCTGATCTATATAAATATATATAATGGAAAAATTAATTCATTAACTTCATATATAGTTTATCAATTTCGTAATGATTCAAACGTCTGTAGTTGGTCTAGTCTAGTCTAGTACATAATTTGTTATTTTTCGTAATTTGAGCATAAATTAATATTTTATATTTATTTGTACAAAGTTTAAAATTAATTTTCGACTGCACTCATTTTTAGTGCATAATCTTCCTAATACGCGTTGAAAATATATTATTATACACTTTATACTCCGCCCCTCAAACTGATAAACTATACTTTGGTCACTTTGCAGACTTCGGAAAACGCTTACCAGTCAGCTGTCACAACTCAATAATATACAAACTTGTTAGTTTTATAAGGTGATAGTCGACAGACGGTCTCGCATCATATCAGAAGCTCTTCTTCGACATTAATCATAATTTTTGATCATCGACTTATATCTACCTATATTAAAAATATTCATAAAATAAATGTGCGGTAAGTCTGTTATATTAATCGTGTTAGCCGCGTTTAAAAACCGACAAATAGTTATTGCGATAATCTATATAGAGAGCTTGCTTAGTCGCTTGTGTTGCTATTACAACCGCCGAGGGATATATTATACGAACATAAATATAATAAAAAACGTCATGAACAAAAAAAAGACGTTGATGGTGTTCGTTACAGCCCGCGAGTCTTCTACTTCTTGTCGTGTCTGATTATAAAAATGCCAATAACAACTATATTAATAATTCAAAGCAAAATAAAATGCAGCTAAACACTTAGATAACAAAATAAATAAATATAAATAGCCCCCGAGTACCTGCAGTGTAATACATAATATTTTTGTATTTTTATTATGACACAGCGGAGAGAGGTCCCATTTACCTATATTTTTTCCCGAAACCGTATACACTCGTGAATATAGGGATAAATACCTAATGACTAATTTGATATAGCAAAATGTGCGCCATCGCAATGCCACATTTACCGCGCTGTACTTACTTTCAATGTGTATATAATGTATCTATCGTGTCTCCCAGTGGCGTCGTTTAAGTTTTCGAGGGTGGCAAAGGTTTTGAATGGCCAGGAAAAAACGATGGCCGCCGTTCGATGACCGCTGGCTTATAGCAATAATAATAAATATAATATTTATTATTCCACCGTAAATGGAGATGAGATAAACAAATCGTTAATTATTAATCACGAATATTAGTAAGCCCTGGAATATTCGAGTAAAATACGAGTTTTGCTGACGAAAAAAAAAAAATTATATTATATGGATTTAATGTAAAATCTTAAAAATGAAAAGATAATTTTAATGAAAAAAAAACAAAATTTTTGTTGCAGAGGTCGAGGGTACACGCACGGCACCGCGAGGTTGGTTGCATGAGCGTTTTATTGCATCATTTTTATACGGTTTTTTGTTTAAGTTACATTTGTGTTTTTCACCTGGCCTTGTCCCATTGCAGGCCTTGAGGGGGGAGGGGTGGCAGGCGCAAGTTGGCCACTCTCCGCCCCACCCTCCTCTCGAGACCATCACGACGACCATACCTGTCCCAGACATCCAGTCGTCATGACAACCTTTTACAAACAACGTGACTCCTCCAGGGTTCGCCATACGGCGAGTTGGACGGTACCATGCGTCAGACCTCCGCGGAAGAGAGTGCCGAAATGGTAGTATATATACCTATCAACCAACCAGTCAACGTCACAAGGGAGAGCGGCCGTACACCGTTCTGTCTATAGTCCGACCGATTCGGGGTGTGGCGGCCCCGCGCCGGAGAACCGCTAGATCGCGTCATGCAACCGCTTTCCAAACAAATATAAATATATTATTACGTTCCCGTGGCCGATGACTATTATTATTGCGTTTTCCGGTCCAACCGACACCCATCGAATCGCAACAAATCGTAACGATAGATTCAACGAACGAAATAACAGTAGTATTTAAAATTGACATTGTCATTGTCGTTGTTATTAATATTAATACATTGAACGTTTAGTTAGTTCTTGGGTGTCGAGTTTTTATTATTCATAGTTTTGGTTTTTTATTCATAGTCTGTTCAAAATACTATAATTATACTTTCTTATAATATGTTTTTTCGATAAAATTAACTTTGCATGTTTTTAACAAATCCATTGAATATAAATAAAATATAAATAAATAAGAAAATTAAGATAAAAATAATTTAACTTGGCAATATTATAATATTATGATTTACTAAACTACTATAGTATACTTTTATTACTTACATAATATTACCTACTAATTAGCAATTATCGAAGCATAACAAATGTGACGATTTCATTACTCTGTTATTGTTCTCAGAACTGAATAACCATTCCTAACCTATCGGAGAATGGAAATAATAATACAACAAATTAATATATCTATAGAATATATTAAAGCATTGCTTACAATAGTCAGATATTTATCATTAGAATTGTAACTAATAAGTGATGTTGTACAGATGAAAAATAATAAAATAAAAATAACTGACTGTCTGTGACTGTTTTTCTAATTGAAAAAACATATATTATTATAGTAAAAAAAAAAAATAAAATTATAATGTCAAATAGACTCAATCAAATCTTTGTAATGCAATAATGTGTACATGCGTATTGTACGCGTAGTACTGTAGTGTGTACCAGGACATTGGCAATCTTATTCGTAATTAAATGGACCGTTTGTAATCTCCTAAAAAATCATTCTGCCACATACGCTCTGTTTCCAAGCCGTTGTACTCGACGGATTTTCTTGCCATAAAGTTATCAGCTTCGTCTTTGGTGCTGAACGTGAAGTAAAGGCAACCCTTAAACGCTTGGGACCTGAACCTCGTGGGAGTGGTTTTCACGATGACGTTGTCGCCAAAGGTCGAGGCGAACTCACTCCGGTCGGCCACGGTGGCCGGGAACCCACTGCAATAAATCGATCGTCGGACGATGTCTTCGAACAGACCACGACGGGGGACGGGCGAGGCGACTTCCACTTCGTGCTGCCGACGGAGGACGCGATTACGGCCGAGTCCCTGGTGATGGACTTCAGTATTTTCAACGTCAAGAGCACGCGGATCGGCACCCAGCCGTCGTCAAGCCTGATTCGGGTCTGTAGGAACTTGTCGTACGGTAAATTGGTGTCGCTGAAATAGAACTCGAGCTGCTTGACGATTCTCGAATGCCGGTCCGCGTCTCCAGTGACGTGTTTGAATGGTGTCATCATTGCGGCGATTATATGGCTAATGGCTATAAATAAAAACAAATGTACAAGTCACAGAAATAAGTCTCGTAATTGTAATAACTAGATTTTGAAAATGCCCTTGAAAAAATGCAAGTGACTCGATAATGCATTATAAAAATGACTTTAAATTTATTTAAAAATATACCTATTACAGGTACAAGTGTATTTTTGTAAATTTAAATAGTATTTTAAAGGTAGTATTAGTTTTAGTATAAATTAAAAAAAAAAAATTATATTTTATAATATATCTTGTACAGATAGTTAGATCTCATCTACTTTTACCGCAGACGTCACCTAGGTCGCCTATAGTGTATACATTTATACAAATATTTTTTATAAGACCATAAATTGATATACAAATTATCTTAGAGTTAACAGAACAAAATTAATTAATATATGGCTAAATTGATTAAATCATACCTATAAGTTATAACTACAAAAAAAATAAATATATGTCTACGAATAAATTTTACCAACATATTAAGGACGATGAATAGTATTAAAAAATTCTATGAAAATTAACTTTTGTATTTTCAATAATATGGTGTATTAAGCGGTTTGAGAGTAAAACACCCATTATCAATATTGTTGAAGACAAGTTAATCTATGCCTGTTTAAAAGTCAATTCTTAATATTTTTATTACTAAACTCAATAGTTTAAATACAAAAATACTTTGAACGACCATATATCAATATCAACATCAAATTTTTCACGAAAAATTCCCTGATAAAATATACCTATTTATTTGGTACACTTAGTATAACAACATATTTTAACCAGTAACATGTTATAGGCATTTAAATTAATTAATTTAAAATAGTATTCTTCTATTATGTACTATATTATGACTGTTACTATGTAGTATGTTTATTACTAAAATGTATACTACTTGCATTGAATACCACTATTTTACTTTTTACCTGCATTTGTCAACATTTTCAAAAAGTTTTACAAGTTATTTCTTACGTTGTTCATCACCTACAACAAAGATACATAATATATTGTTATTATATTAAATATAAATGCATATTTTAATTGTAAATTAAATTACCATAAAATCATAGGTATAATTTTTAAAAGGATTAGAAACTTTTTACAACAAAAACAATAGGTATTGCTAACTTGTAGACAAAATAAACAGAAAGGTACATAATTTTATGGTTGTTCGAACAATAATTTTTGATTGTTAAAAACATATTTACTAAGATTAAGATGTAGGTAGTATGTGTATAAGTGTATTGAAGATTGTATGACATATTAAGTACCAAAAATTAATATACAATATTAATATTTTTCTTTTAAAACTGTTTTTATGGTATTAATGCCTTTATTGAAACTATTAAGAAAATTAAAATATTAATATATCTATTTATATCTACTTTATTTGTGTTTGAATTAAAATGAAGAAGGGTCATTTTGTCAAATAATTTTTTCAGCTTTTTATTCTTCAGTATACCTAAAAATAATTTGTAAAAACCATCAAGTTGTAGGATTCATTCGATCACTTAAATTTAAAAATACCCGTCAACAAAATAATAAATAGAAAATTATACAGTAATATTTTTCTAAAAGATTTTCCATAATATATACATGAGTTTTACTCACCGCTGGGTTGGATTCTAAAGGTACTTTTTACAAACTCTGGACTTACACAAACAAAATATGTACCTATTTAAAAAAAAAATGAATCAATTCAAGTGGGTAATTTAAAAAAACTTAACGTCCACAAAATAAATTGACTCAGAGTAGAAAGTTGAATTACTTGAAATTATTGCTGATGTCTTGGAGTTTTCATACGTGAAATATTAATAATTGATTGTTAGCTGTTACCCACTAGGCCACAACAGCTATAAATTATAAATTATAATAAGTATGTATGATAATATTACGGATTACAATAATGAAGTAATGAACAATATAATAATATGACACTGTGTCAATAGCCGCAAATCATGTAAATCAATACATTATTTGTTCACACTGACACACTTACCATACGCCCGGTCTTATATTATATAGGTACAATATTATAGAGTATAGACCGTGATAGAACGTACATAAAAATCCAAATAAGGAAGTATAGGTACCATAAAATACTGTAATAATACAATTTGCGAATAAAACCATATCGTTATAAAAGTTTCTACTCGTTAAGAAAATATTGTCAATTTTGAAAAAAAAAATGTTTCATTTTCATACGCAAATTGCTATATTATACATTGACAATACCATGAAATCATATCGTCATATCGATATTATCGAAGCCCTCAGACGATATAAAAATATGAATATTATATCGGAAGGAGTTATCGATGTATCGAAAATATCGGTAAATCGTTGCGAACCCCAAGACAAACATGAACCCAATCAGCTGATCGAGTGTCACGTCTTCTATATTGTTCTGTGATTGAACTGAACTGACCGAGTCGTTGAAGTCGTTAATCTCTTTTCTATGCGTTGTAACAACGTAACGCAAACTGCAGCAGCGGTGGCGGAAAATTTTTTTGTCTTGGCGGTGCGATATTGTGGTAAAATATTGTGTCCGCCTTCATTTTGACACTTCAATACCTGACCGCTGCAGTGTGTGGGGACCTTTGTGCTAAGTATTTTGGTGTTCCACTTGTTGTTGTTTTTGTTTAAAAATCGTTAGGTACAATATACGAGTTCTTATAGTTTGTGTTGATGACAGTGTCAAAGTAAATACTCGCCCGCGGCTAATGTTGAGCTGTTATTATTCTTAAATCTTGATGTTTCATCGATATACTTATTACGGCTATAACAGTTATTAGTTACTTAAGTCAATTTACATTGTGTATGAAGGTTATACGGCTATGTATTATAATTTATAATAGGTTATACTGGAGTTAACACATTTTTTAATTAAAAACGAATTTTATAAAATCCATGTGAAAATGAAAAAATAATAACATAAGTACTAAACATACTAATATGTACCTTGTAAATTAGTACCTACCTATTCAATAATAATATTTTAAAGATACATTTTTTTTATGACGGAGCGTTGTATACATGTATCAGACAGTTTTTTTTTAATTTGGACTTTATTGATTTTAAAATATACCTGTTAGGTAGGTATACTATCTAATCTATTTCTTTAGAGTTATTATATAAATGGAACAATATTGTTTTATTTTCTGGGTTAATTCATTCTTGCAGCTACTTATATGTATGTGCTTCGTCCCATATCTTAATGCTATATTATAAATATATATATTAGAGATTTTTTTTTCATTTACAACTAGCACGTTTACACCTAGAAAACCTCAATACCACTCACTAATAATCAGGCACCCCGCAAAACAGTCATTATATTATATGCACTGCATGCGGTTTATGGCATGATCTCAGCTGCAGCACTCAGGTGTGAAATTCCTGTATACCTATATACTACCTATATCATATTAAAATTTTTAATAAAAAACTAAAATTATTTCGTATTACAAAGATCCCAAATGTGATGCTGAGTTATTTCAAAAGTTCAAAATTATTTAAACGTCCTCTATGTGATTGGTGTGACCAGAACAATTTACATTTAAATATGTCCAAGTGCAAAGTATATATTATCCTTCTAGAAAAAATACAGAACCATATCTTTATAACTACTATTTAAATAATTCTAAACTCACTCGTATCTATAAGAATAATGGCCCTTGGCTGGTATAATATTTGATGCATCTCTATCATTTAATAAGAATTATTTATGTATTCAAAACAAAAATTGTCCATGCTAGGTTTTATAAATCAAAGCTGTAAGAGTTTCCATATGCTTTAAATCTTAAAAGCATCTTGTTGCTGATATTTAAGGTAAATTTAAGGTAGGTGATTCTTTAATCTGCAAAGAACCAGACAATATATAAATATATTGTCTTAGATAAAAGTATTGAATATTTTAGATTCTGAGCGGAGCGATGATTGTACTGATTTTACAATGATGCTGTGTGTGTTTTTTATTTATTTATAAAAAAAATTCTTCGGTTTTCAACTTTGAAGGTGGTTTTTATGGTAGCAGATTCGATCTTACTTTCGTCTCTGTAATTTCTTTACATTTTATTATATTTTTTCAACGACAATTTTTATTTTGTATCGTTTTAAAATTAAATACGCCCAGATGCATTAAATTTATCTAAAAGCGTTCCGTTCCTATATAAATATTGAAAAAATAAGTTATCATTTTTTATTTGTATTATTAGAAGCCGCAGCCACATAGATTTTTAGCTTTTAGGAACGTCTTATTATTTTTAGTTTTTACACTTCAGAAATAAAATTATGATAACACGGAGTCCTAGGTAGGCTATATAGGTACACCATTGGCGTGGGTCATTTTTCTGGACCTACTTGTAGTAATAAAATCACAATAATAATTATAAAATATGACCCTATACCAGGCTGTACTATATTAAATTTACTTTTTGAAAATACTCTTTTTCAATTGAAGAATAAGTAATAACTACTAAATAAACTGTATGGTATAAGCTGAGGCAGAATGTCGGTGCAGGTATTTGGTGCTGTCACTTAAAAACATATATTCCTATGTAATATAATTAAATAATTTATTATATAATAGTATTGAAAATATTTTTCTTTTCCGCAAATCCCACGATTGCAGGTTCTTATTTTAATCTTATTTTAATTTTATTAGAATATTTACAATCTATGCTACAATAGGCATAATAAGCAAATTTGAACACATATATAAATTTATTTTTACAACATGAACACATGAGGAGGGAGGCCATCCAGTGATAGAACCCAACCGATTGCAGGTTACACATGGATTTTGAAACAATATTATTTTTAAATTCCTGAAATTATTATAACTTATTTGAGGAAATTTAAGATTAATTTTTGTGTCAGGTTGATTGAATTCACGTTGATATTTTTATTATGTTTGGAACTTTGAAATTCTGAACACTTTATACGAGTACAATGACAATGTAAGTAAATACGTTTACCTACCTATGTTTCATCACGAATTTATGAATATTACTTTAAAGGAAAAAGCAATAAGATTTTATATTTTAGTCACTATTCAGAGCGGAGATATTAAATAGTGGAATATTTAATGTTCATATCAAGTTTTATTGTTGGGTAAATAGTAAAAAAATACCTAGTAGTTTAAATTGATTCCAATATTATTGATGTACTCGTTTGTTTTACGAATTTTGTTAGTTATTTAATATTAATTCGTTTCAGATTCTGAGTGGAGAGATATAATGGTTTTACAATGATGGTGTTTTTTTTTTTTCACCTTTTAGGACAGTATGCTTAGATTTTCTTCAACAGCATCTTTTCTGATAGGAAAGTAAATCTAGTTGGTACTTTAAGGGGGGGGATCAAAAGTAAAAAATTCACAGTAGGTAGTTTTCAAAAGCGCTGGGAAAACAACAAAAAAATTAAGGAAAAACAGGAATTATTACGTAAAATCGGTTTTCGACAAAAGCGATTTTGGTTTTTGGTGTAACACTAAAAATAACGACACTACCTATAAATAAATGCAATTTTCACTGAATGTTTATATTAGTATTTTCTTTACACCGCAAAATATTCAAAATAATTTGACTTGTTTTGAGCTGTTTATGGTCATTTTAAGTTTCCAATTTTTTTATTTTTATTTTTAAAAGTCAATAAAATGTTATTCGTTGTGTTAAACACCTTGAAAATTTAATATAAGGCTCTTAAGGGGATTCGATACCGTGATTTCCTATCTTTGTCTAACACACGCGCAACATATGAATTCAGACGTGTTTCTTGGCAAACGTACCGATTGATATAGTGAAGCGATAAGAATTCTGAAAACAGAATTGAATTTGTCGTCAAGTCTACTTGAGATCGGCCAGTCTACATTTTTGATTTTTTGATTTACACTTTTCCAAAAAATGAAATATGAAATTTTTTTAATTACTCTTTAGTAATACAATAATTTTAGGATTTTGGGGTATAATATAAAATATGTGGACTGACCGATCTCAAGTAGACTTGACGACAAATTCAATTAGATTCAATTCAGATTTCTTCACTATATCAATCGGTACGTTTGCCAAGAAACACGTCTGAATTCATATGTTGCGCGTGTGTTAGACAAAGACAGGAAATCACGGTATCGAATCCCCTTAATATTTTGTTACAATGGCAGTTGAATAATATTAAAAATACAAAGTTACAATTTTTTTTTTATAAACACTCTAAGTTTGATTTTTGACGATATTTATCAAAATATATAAAATTGAAAAACCATTATTTAGTAACTTCTCTAGCTAATTAATGAAAATTTGAAACAAGGCTCCGCGTAAATAGGTTATTAAATGAATTTATTTACAATAATATTATCAAATATGCTTAGTAATATAAATTATAACTTTATGCGAATCACTATAATTTGAGTGTAACTATATTTGTATACATGCAAATTTACTAAATATTGTATTAAAATATTATAATCTTCTTAAATTCGACTTTTCAAACTTATCTAAGTGCTTGTCGAACATTGATTTTAATTCATTGATTTTAATCAATCGTTTAATAGTAATTTATGCACAGATTTCGCCGTTAATAAATTTTATGAAATTATAAACTGTTTTATTGAATTGTTTGTCCTAAAGTGCAAAGTATTCAATTACCGGAATCCCTTTGTAATGGGGATATATATTCCCTTAATATTTTTACCTATGTATTTATATTTATAATTTATACATTTTGTATATAACGACGCTGACGAATCGCCACTGACACGAGACGCGTGCCACTGAGAACTCGTTTTCTATTGACTTATTCTCGGTGTTATAAAATATTATAGACGCCTATATACTAGACAGTAAATAGAAAGATACTATTTATATCAGATATTCCCAAACTGTATGTCGCAATGTCACAATTGTAATATAATATTATGTTTGGTGGGTTACAGACAATTTTATAATATAATATGTTAACTTTTTATAATGGTTTACTTTTTTAATAAAATAATAACTTTTCACTCTTTCCTTCACTCTTTAAAATAAAAACTAGAATTAATATCATGTTGATCATCAATTTATTTTAAATAATCACGAAAATCTTTTTGATAAACGAAATATATATTTTATATGTCTAACATAATTTTATGCTTTCAACGAGTTTACGTCAATCGGTCGTACGTAAATAATTAGCAAATCAATTAAAAATTGATTTTTAGAATTCGCAAATCAAAATTGTAGTCTTTTTGAAAGGTGATGTACCTATACAAGATTTTGAGCGATGAATGTATTGATTTCCCAATGATGTTTTATATATATTATGATCTTTATATTATAGGCTGACAGATCGTCTTCACTCAGAATCACTTTTCGTATAAAATGATTTTATATCATTGAATTAAAATTTAACCCATCCGTTACAGTGACCCCTTTAAACACTACCTACGTCCTATAAATACAGCAGATCGATAACAACTTGCCCGTTTTTTAAAAAAAAAAAAACATTGTTATGTCAAAATCATTTTGAAAAAAAAATATTCAAATTATCAAGTTATTGATTCTTATACAAATTTTAATAACACGTAGAATTAATTTTTTTTATGTAAATTTGATATCGGTAATTTAAAATATTTCTAGTTAAATAGTACTTAAATCAATTTCAAAAATTAAGACTATTTACTATTTTTACATAATACACATATGTATATGTAAACGACTAATTTTCCAACCGACAAATTTTTTTTCCAAACGAGCAATCGACTGTACCCCGCTTTCAATACTGTATTTATATAACAAAAGTGGTACTCAAATAAAATAAAATAAATTATAAGATGGTTATACTAACACGGTTTATGATGGATCTTTGATTGAACCCACTGATCTAAATAGAATAAATATAATATATCATTTTTTTATTACAATTCATTCAAAAACATTTTAATTTAATACAAATATGATTTATTTAAAGTGTTTTTTATTTTATTACAACGATAATTTGACAATACAGTTTACTTGAGATTTTCTGTATTAATAATACTCTGTAACTTGATTAAAAAAAAAATTAATCATAAACTTTTTTTTATTTTGGTCCTAATTTTGAATGCATAAATCTAAAGCATATATTTTATGCACAAAGGAGCATATTTTGCAAATTTGCAAATTTGTAAATTTTTGCATCATATTTAGCACCTTTTTAATGCTTATAATTTCAGTCTTTAAGTCTTATAACAAATGTTTATAATAAAAATATTAAAATATTAGAAATATTTAGAAAACTACACCTCTAATACATGTTTAACTTAAAAGAGGTGTGCATACATTAGTAATTGTAACTTGCTTGTAAATAGTTGTGCAATAAATAAATACTGAAGTAAAAATAAATAAATTAAAATATTAAGCGACGAGCTTCGAGTGATGGTTACCTATAGGGGTTCCCCTCTTTTTTTTCTATTTTTCCTCGTGAAAAAGTGGACTTGTCTGTGTTTTTGCAACAAACCCTTCAATTTCTTTTACGCTTGACGGTAGGTGGATCTGAATCATCATCACATATTTTCTCAAACGTTTGTAACATACGAGTATTATGGGCGGTGTCTATGTTCATTTTTTCGAAAAGTTTTAACTTTTTTGAAAATATTCATTCTTTAAACACAATTCATTTAAAAACAACATATTTTCTTTTTTATATTTTTTCTTGTTATAGTTGTATAACTCTTTACTTCTTTAATTTCAATGTATGAAAATCCAATTTCGGACTAGTAGCTCATTAGTTATAACTTTAAATACTCATAACTTATAAGTCATAATCTAATGAACTACTTGTCCAAAATTTGATATTGATGGATTGACATACTCTGAATAATATTCTGCTTCAGAATGTATAATTAAAAATGTACAGTGTCATTCAAAAAAGTTGAAAAATGTTTGAAATAATGAGTGTAGACACTTATAAATGGACCACCTCAAGTCCACCTGATATGGAAAAATAAAAACTACTTGCATAGTAGTCGGTACTTGTCACTTGTTTCGTTTTCAAACTTATTATTACACAATACAATTCAATAGGTACGTATAATAAATATATAATATATATTTATATATTTTCAGTATTTAACATTAATACATATTATATAGTTGGCTAGAATCGCATATGTTATTATGTTACGTTATTTTTCTTGTCCGGCGTAGGTAGGTATACAACACAAATATAATATATAATAATATAGACAATGATTTACAACAAAAAATTTTAATTTTAAAATTCGTGAATTATATTTTGTACCTACCCTATATGCGTATATATATATAATATTATTTTACATAACATAATATATACTATGTACTATATATACAGTTATATGTATATTAAACAGTATCATAAGTATATATACATATATATATATATATATATATATATGCACACAGTACACGAACCTACAACAAATAATTGTATACTGGAATATTATTATTCGTATACTATTATGATTATGTGTAACGATAATATATCCATAGATAATAATATATCTATGAATATATCATTATTTTATAAAATGTGTTATCAATAATATGAATACTATTAATTTCGTTTCGAACTGTTTATCAAGTATTTGCAACAGTGGGTGAGCAGGTGTTTTTCGCCGTGGATGCCGTTGCCGTTGGCGAGCCGGTGCTGGTGCTGGTGATGATTGTGGTGACCGTTCTCGTCCGACTTGTGCGACGATATCTCGCGCGTGTACACGTCCAGACCGTACTGGCCCTCTTCCGGGAACCCGATCAGGAACGTGATGAAATCGTCTACGATCGTGTGCGATATGTATTTGGACAGCCTTTTCTCCTCCACGCCGTTCTTGTGCAACGTGGCCATGAAATCCGTCAGCGGCTTCGACATTCGGAACTGGATTTCCAGCTCCCGGCCGGCGAACACCAGGGGGTCCTTGATTTCAAAAAAAAAATAAAAATGTATTCAATATCTAACAATATTATATTATGAAAAGCACTATATGCTTTTGATTAGGAAATTTATGAAAAATTTAATATTATTCATCATGAGGCTAAATAGAAATATATTATAGCGCACTACAAACACATAAAAAAATCTATACTGAATTATATAATACACCAAACAGTCGTTAAACTTGGGCATATGCATGTATATCTAGGTATCCACTAGGTACTGTATCACGTGCGTTACATACCTGGTGTGATATGGGTATGAGGCCAAAGAGCCGAGTGGCTTTTGTAGGACCCCACTCGCCGCTGGCACAGTCCGGCAACGGCACCATGACGGTTTGTAATTCTTCACAAATGATTTTGAACTTGCATACGCTCTTAAACTTCATCGGCTCTCCTGTGAGATACTCCTTGGGTGTCACCGAATTGGCGAATATGTCCAACAGGAACGCGCCGCTGTTGGGCGCGTGCACGCGGAACGACACGATGTTGCCCAGGACAGACTTGAAACATACACACACACACAGACGTATATATTAAAATAAACGAGCAATAATGATCATTATCCAATAATAATATTATGTTACCCTACACATTTTACTCGTTCCCTTAAATACCTACATACGGTGGCGCCGATCCCTATACCCAAGTATGGCGATTGGCCATAATATAGTGAATTATATCCGAGTTCTCTTCCGTACACCAATATGTCCAATTAGTAGGTGGGTATTGGGTAGGGTACCTACTATTAAAATTTATTATTCGCCATGGTGATTTTTTGTAGTTCGGCGCCACTGCCTACATATTTAAGGGAACCAGTAGAATACAATTCGCATATAATTAAATTATATAGACGCGTATATTATAGAAATTCACGGCCGATGCGTTGTGACCTAAATCACCTAATACTCAAAGTGATTATAATATAGCGATCTCAGATTTTCAAAACAAAAATATATCGACAAGATTTTATGCAACCACATTGAGTCTCTTGAGGTTAACAAAATTATTCACAATTTGATATCCATCGTATTGACTTTGATTAACAATTCTTTAAAATTTTAAATATATAAATTTAATAAAAAAATTAATAATTTCTATATAAATGCCTATTATAAAATAAATATAGAAACTATAGAAACATCTTTTTCGATTTTATTATACTTAATAGATATTTAATTTAAAAAACAATTTTAATTTATCCTTATCATTTTCAAACTCGTGAGTTTTGAAAACTGATAGATATACTTAATGGAAAGAATAAATTTACCTATTATAAACAATAACGCTGTTAAACAGTATAAATCATATTGAATATTTTCTTATTATTTTAATTCTAATCCTATACAAATTATAACGAATTATGCATCAGGACATTAAAAAAAAAAAACCAAAGTAAATTTAACTATCTTTATAAATTATTACTAGCACACTTGACTTAAAAACAGGACGGCCATGTATATATCTTTGCAGGATATCCAAGCACTCTATATGGGTTTAATGGTTTATACTTTGTTAATAATATAATAATATATGTTTATAAAGTATTATGTTCTATACCTGCATGACAAATCGCTTCAAGCTCACTCCATCGTACGTATCCCCTTCGCTTTCGTAGAATTTCAAATTGTAGTGGAATATCAGGTTGGATTGCATGTTGGTCGGTATTGCTATTCTCACTGTAGCGGCTCCTGAAATCGTAAATTTATGAATATCAGGTGCACCGTGAGCGAAAGTTTTGAATAATATTTTCACGCCTCCTGATTTTGCACGAAGGCAAATGTAACGCGATTATAATAATTATTAAGGACATCGCAATATCGCATACGCCGGAAGAAGTCCGTGCGATCATTACAAAACCGCTGCACCGAATAGAATATCATTATTGCTTTACTTAGTTATTAGAACTTGACTCGCCAAATAATTATCTCGATTCTCCGACGTCACTAATTGACCACGGGCAAGTGTCCGATGAAACCAATATGATATTATTATTAATTTAATACATAAAATATTATATAAATATAATACAGTAATGTGTGCCTTATAATATATGGGTCCATATAAATCTATATCTAACACCATCGGATTTTTTTATGTATTTTATCATGAGAACTAAAAAATATGCGTATTTTGTATTTTAATTTATGGCCCGCCCAACGCGTATGGTCGAAAAAAATGAATTAATTTTAAACCGTCCATGAGTGTGGGTTGTATTGAAAATACAACAAAAATATTTGAAAAGAATCAAACATATTATACGCGCGAGTTTAGTTGGTATAGGTATACAAATTAATGTTTCCGCCTTTCCGGTATATAAATCGATGGAACACTACAAATCTATGCCACGCAAAAAATACTGTTTCGTAGGTATATACATATATTTTATGCTGTCGTTATAGAAATCCACTTTTGGTGGTCTTCTATACGTATATATTCTTTTGCCGATTTACCACGCTTTTTATTGTAGAAATCGCTGGATTGACGAAAGTCTTATTGTAATTGCGTGGCATTCGACAGGATTTAGTGTAGCGTGTGGCGAGACGACATCGATTTGCATAATTTATAATATTACAAGTATAGGTCGTACTATCATAAATATTTTATTATATAGACTGAACAATATCATTACGCTAAACTACTTTGCGATTATATAGCTTAAAATAACCATTTGTCATTAAAGTTATGTTGGGAATTTTTTTTTCATAACTTTTAATTTTGGTATAATAATACTATAAATGTATAGATGCTCTAACACCTAAGTCCAACTAATGAACTCGAAGGGTTAATTGTCATCACGTAGAATAGTTACTCGGGAAAGTCAGCTCCATTTAAATAAATACTGTCAAAATTGTCTATAAATATTTATAATGAATAATTATGTAATTTTACGTATAAAAATACACATTTTTATTATTTGTTTCGTGATTTTGTATATAGTGGCAGTATATAAAAACTTATTTTTTCAACCTACTTTACTTAAGCAAGTTAAAAGTAAAGTTACTTTCTCATTAGTCTTGTAATTTGTTAATTTGTGATAGATAATAGGTATATATGTTCATACTACATATTACTTATATTATATTAGCTTATACTTTATACCTATATGTGTTATTATTTATGGACTGTCATAACTCATAAGTGTATTATATGGGGCCCTAATATGTTGCTGTATATACTCTAAACTTTAAGGTTTAAAATGTTAAAATAATATGGATTCGTATATTATGTGTATAAAAATAATAATAATAACTAAGTACACTAGTTATAATATCAAGTACGCAGTATCACCTTAATTAGTCATTAATTATATCATATTTCCATTTTTTTAAAGGTATATATGTATATTTTATATATAATATATAACATATATAAGCTATCAACCATAAAAGTAATTAAGTCATATATAGGTATAATATATTACCTGTTGCGTCCGTATACATGACAGCTTTTGTGTTGGAGTCTGGGAAGTAAAGGCCGTATCTAAAGAACAGAGACCTGACGAATGGTAAATCCTCAAAATCTCGTTGAGTGATAGGGTTTTTGAGTAACTGCCATTCGGGTTGCAGTGGAAAAAACTCATAGATAAACTCTCGCGGGTCCGTTAGGAAGTAATGGTCGTCGTATTCGTATCTGCCAAGTATCGTATTGGTATTAATCATTAATATATCATATTGTATAAAATCGATAAACTTAAACAAAAATATGTGTCCTATAATAGGCATTTAATTTTTTTTGAAACGGGTATCGTAAAAATAACTTTATAATTATGATTTAGATAAAACATTTTGCACTTTAATTCAAATATAATAATATCAACAGCGAATAAGTAATGGTGAGTATGCAACTTCTCAATTTAGGTATCTCAAAATAAATGTATTATAGGCTATAGCGTTTAAGACGTTATAATGAAAAATCGTTTTCGTAATAAATATATTATATGCTCCATGGTACATGGTACATTTACAGAACTGAAAGCAGTACCTTACTGTCTACTGACTTGGAAATTATTTCATGGTTCAAGACTTGAAACGTTAATAATTGTTATGAGAGCTGTTACTTATTACTTATTAAGTAGGTATAGGTACCTCTACCTACTCACACATCATTGTAAATATTGTTATGTCAAACAAGTAGGTAACGTTATTTGAAAACGTAGAAAAACGTAGAGAATTCTAAAATAGCTAGTCAAAATATAATTTGTAGCCAACCTTAGACTGTCTGATTTCCCTTTGGCTCCTACTTTGGGCACTTCCTTGGCGTTGACTAGATGCCGTGCGCCCCAATTGCATTGCACGAACCGCCATGCGCCGGCCACGTAGACGGCGTTCCACGAATTTCGGAATCGACTGTCTTCGAAATGAACACCTGGTTGGTAACCGGCTGACTTCGAGTAACCTTTGATGACGACGCAGTGTAAACCAGCATAGCTGCGCATTCAATTAGTTATACATTTTAGTTTGGTGGGTAGGTACACGATTTTAAAGTATATCAACTGATTGTTATAATTAATATAGGTATTATAGAATAGAGCATTATTTTATATGGATACGTCACGTCAATTATGTTTAAAGCAAAATGGTGACGATAAATAAACGTTAAAATATACTAAATAATGCTTAAATGTATAGCGGCCAAAATATTTTGGACGGTCTTTGGCAATTAAATTAAACATTCAATAATAGTGGTAAACCTAATATTATTATATCGTAATATTATAAGACGTCTAAACTCTAAAGCGTAAAGACAAGTGTGATGCTCATTTTGTAAACGTACCTGCATAGTCGTTTGAATAGTACGTGGTAACTTTCAGTTCCATGTTTGATACCTCTAAGTAGGCCCATTGGCGTGTCACCCCTCAGATTGTCATCAAAATTCATTGTATTCAAGTTTTTAACAGTAATCCATCGGAAAATCGTCCTAAATAACAACAGACATGACACAACTTGTTACATATTATTTGATATTTATTTTGAATAGTCAACACTGGGTTGGGACCAAAATACATAGTTCATTTATACAGAAATTGCACGAATTAGATCTGCAACCTATAGATCTGCAGTTTTTAATAAAATAAATCGAATGCAGTTATAATATTATCAAAATGATAAATTATTCATTATATATTATAAATTAAATATATATAATCAAATGGTAAGTACTACGGATAAATGCTTACAAATAAATTAACTGTTTTTCTATTTTGTCAATATATATGATATTTTAATATATTACCTGGCTTTTTCTATGTCTGAACCGCATTTTCCCACCAACATCCTTACTAAATCTGTAAAGGTTTTTTGGTCTTCTTGCGCTACCTGTGAAAATCATCAGGTACAATATTAATATATAACATTATATATTACAATTTACTCATTAAATTGAAAAATTATAATTGTTATTACATTATTTATTAGAATTTATTTTGTTCAATTCTATAAATAATATATAAAGATGATTTTTAGTTAAACAGTATATTACTATTTATATTTATTAATAATGATGTTATTGTATACATGATCGTATACACGGTGGGAGTTATGGGGGATGGATCCCCATGATCTTTTGTAATATATAATATTAGCACGGAGAGTACTACCTTAGCTGCGATTTATTTTAGACAATATAACGAATATATATCCCCTTCCCCCCCAATGAAAATTCCTGTCTACGCCACTGATTGTATATATATAGACGAGGGATTAACAGTTAGTTATGGCAGCAGGTAATCGTTATAGCTTAATAATATAATATATTGTTACCACATAGTTTATAATATAAATATATAATGATACTCATAAATCGTAATACCTAGTGGATAAAATATAATTTATAAACACATCAAAACTGCTGTCAAATATATTCGTTTTAATATTTCTCAAGAAACTTAAAAATGTAGCACTAAACGTTATTGTATGTTTTCTTGTCATTGTAAACTATACCAGAACGAATCGGACATAAAAACGGTTTTAATAACGGAAACTATAGTTTGAAAAGGATCATCAAAGTCTATAAACAGAGTGTTTAGTCACTTTTTGCTGTATTAAATAATATACTTACTGCAGTGATCGTACTGCGAGTAAGCTTTTTTTCGAACGAGTTCAAAAAAATCACTGTAAAATTCGAAATGGATAAACCATCATCTATTCTATTAAACAGGCATTATCACTTTTGAGTATTGGTAACTTAAATAAAGGTAACGTTAGTCGTTACTATATTATCTTTTTAGAGCTCTACAATTAGGTCTTATTTAGGTTTTATCACTACATCACTCATAAGAGTATAAACTCTTATACGCTTACTAACCTGTGTTATATTATTTTAAAATTGATCTAATTTAATATGGTTATCTCATAAATTTCAAACAAACCACTAAATATTGTAGTATTTTATTTATATTATATAGTTCCTAATTACTATGGACTATTCATCTAGTACGTAATAGTTAAACCGTTACCCAATCGGAAATGTACAACGGGCGCGATACTGTACCAGTACTGGCCAATACTGGCACACTACTGGCCGCCAGTGTTAGGCTAGTACTGGCATATATCTGGGATGATAACGCTTTACCAGTACTGATCGGTACTGTACTCCCAGTACTGGTCGGTACTGTACTCCCAGTACTGGTCGGTACTGTACTTTCAGTACTAGTCGGTACTGTACTCCCAATACTGGCCACCAGTGTTAGGACAGTACTGGCATGTCTGGGATGATAACGCTTTACCAGTACTGATCGGTATTGTACTCCCAGTACCAATCAGTACTGGTAAAATATTATTATCCCAGACATGACAGTATATACCAAGAATATTGTCTAAACCTGCTAGCACGTTACTGTTAGTCATAGTAGTGTTATATGTCATAGTTAATAATGCTTTACCAGTAGTGTCCAGTAGACTCCCCTTACCAATAGTATAATATGCATATATTATGACACTGACACATTATATCTTGGGCGTAAAACTGTATTCTGTATAATAAATATTTGCACCTTTATTTTTTTACTTTTAAATGGTTGATCTTGGAAATTATTTCATAAATAACTATATACAGTGAAACTTCTGTTTAACAAAGTATCAGGGGGGATTTAGGGGAAACAAATAAATTTGTATTACAGAGGAATTTATTAAATAGAACTAACAATGAAGATCAAGGTTCTTAAAAATAATTTGTTACATGGAAGTTTCACTGTATTTGAGTTTTAAGGATTTTATTTATTTATTTGGAGTAAAATGTAATATCAGAAAACAGGTAGGTAATTAATTTAAGTATTATTTAAGTAAAAAATAATAGTTTTATTTAAGCCATTTTCATTTTTGTTTTATTTTTTTGATTAATTTATTATTTTTGAGTCATCCTTCATTCTAAGTTTCTTCCCTCCTTCACGGTCCTTGGCGCCCGAAAACCAACGACTTAAAATGCTCGAAATCTCTTTTCCCTTTGCATCTTCATGTTTAGTAGTAAGTGCTTCTGAAATTTAAAAATTGAGTAACTAAAAAAGGATTGACTAACAGCAATTACAAATATTATAAACAGGGTTCATAATTTGTATGTCAATTATGTTTTTTTTCATTTTTTTTTACTACATATTTGAGTATTTTTTAGAGCATAAATGCCATGCATATTTAAACTAGTTTGGGACATAAAATTATGAGCTCTGATTATAAACAATGTTATAAAGTATACCTAGTAAGTATTTATAAGTGATAGTAGAAGAAAAATTTAGTTTTTTTTGGCCATTAGTTTCCCTTCCAAAAGCACTGTACATTAGTTGAACCTCTTTACAGATTATTTTAGGAATAACTACTGTTAAGTTCTCACTTATTTTTGAAGAGGTTTTCATATTGAGAAGGATAAAACATTTCTGAAAATTAACAATACAAATTAAAAAAAAAATTAGTTACAATATTCACAAATTATAAGTATTCACCAATTTTTTGACAAGTTCAGTGTCAGACTCTAATTGTCTCTCAAAATCTTTAAAGTCTTCCAAAGTCATTTTGGGCAAATCCATAATTGTATTGTCATTAAGTATTTTTTCGATATCTGTAGTTTTATTTGAAACTTCAAATAATGCTCGAGTTATTTTAGATTCTTCTTTTATACGATATTCGATACTTCTTTTAAGTGATTCTAAATCAGATTTTGTAACTGTTATATCATTATCTGAAATAAATAGTAAAATGCTTAATTCAAATATCCACTATATAGATACTGTCTGTGTTTAAATTTTAATGTAGTATTTATTTATACCTGAGCGACCACATGTTGGGCAGTGCTTCTTATTTGGTGCATATGTAACTACAAGAGAAAATGTTTATATTATTATAAATTATACAATGACTGTTAGTATTTAGTACTATCTAATTAAAAAAACTAAATATTTAGAATTTTGAGATTCAATATTAATTAATAAAAACCATAAATATAGGTAGTACATAATATTATATATAATAATAATTTATTGAAACCAACAATTTAGTAAAGTTTAGAAAACTGAATTTATTATGCGTAAAAAGAAAATTAGTTTTATAATTACTATAATAGTATTAATTACCATTACTATCAA